>LZPO01034908.1:201304-215404 GCA_001675575.1 Neotoma lepida
CCACAGACATCAGAAGAGGCTGTCAGGTCCTCTGGATTTGAGTTAAGGATGGTTGTGAACCACCAGGTGGGTCCTGGAACAGAACTGAGGTCCTCTGTAAGAGCAACAAGTACTCTTAACCTTTGAGTTATCTCTCCAGTCTCTACACATAAGGATTTCTGAGGGGCAGACATGTTCTCTTCTCACAGATTCAAATGTTCTCTATCTAGATCCAGAGGAATCCCTACTGCTGGATCTCATGCAGCTGACTGCCTCACACTGCTGCCACTTTGTATCCTTAACACCANTGAGGGCTCTCCCATTCTGTCTGCCCTTGTTCCAGACAAGCTGCCATGAGTGTCAGGATCCTGAGCTGCAGCTTTAATGGACTGGTGCATTTTAAGATTGGGTCAGTGGGACTCATAATGATGTTACCACTATAATCTTATAATTTCTCATTTCCTTCTTTTGAANACTTGCAGAGGAAGAATCTCATGTCCATGTACATACAAAAGAAGNTGAGGAAAGAGAAGAGCTGGGTTCAGTCCCCCATTCCTCGCCTCCATTTGCCTTTGTGCTCTGTTAATTCAGTGTCTTCCTCAGAGCTTCCACCAATGGGCACAAAGGCAGCTGGCTCCTCAAGCCCACAAAGCAATGAAGAGGAAACACANTTTTTATTCTAGCGGGCACAAGAATTGTAAATAGAATATGAGTCTCTTAAAAAGGCAAGATGAAATTTTGCAGAAACTTCAGACAAAAAAGACGCTGTAGGCTTAACAGCAGCAGAAGAAAATTGTCACCCCTTCTTGTGACAAAGAGTTTGGCTGGGTGATGAAGAAGACAAGCAAGAAAAGAACAAAGGGATCTCTGAAGAAGACACCACTGTTTCTGATGAAAACAAAGAAAGACAGGAAAAGATGGAAAGTGCATGCAGCTGAGGATGTAAGAACAGAGAGTATTGGCCAGGTGTGGTGGTGCACACTTTTGATCCCAGGAGGCAGATCTCTGTGAGTTCAAGGCCAGCCTGGTCTACAGAGTGAGTTCCAGGACAGCCAAGGCTACACAGAGAAACCCTGTCTTGAAACAACAACAACAAAACCAAAAACAACCAACCAAACAAACAAAAACCAGAGCGTTTCTCAGGAGAGCAGGCCCTATACCTCGAGTGGGCAGCACAATAGAGCCAACCCCATTGGTGGAAGTATGGGTGAGCCAGCCTGAAGTTGTGAGCATGGGAGAGCTGTCCCCATTACTCATCTGTCATGTGGTGGCATGAGCAGGGGAGAGATGCCAGCCCCCCATCCCCTCCTTCTGCCTATCAATGTCCAAGGCAGGTGGGAGAGCTGGCCCTGGTCTTCATCAGCTGCAGCACTCAAGATAGTGGCCCTTATGCCACACCTGGGCAACACAGTAGAGCTGACCCTGAAGGTGTAGGTAGGTGTCGGGCATCTGACCCTGAGGACACGAAAGCAGAACTGGCCCCACCCCTTANTCATTGCTGCAAAGGGTGAACCTGACAGGACAATACAGGGGTGNTCACCCTGGTGATGAGGACAAGGGAAAGCTGGNGGGCTGACCAACCCTGCAACTGCCCAGGCCCAGAACCAGGGTAATGTGTTGGCCCACCCCAACATCCATCTCATCTGTGATATGCTGGGGCAAGTGAAGGCACAGGTCCTGCAGACCCAAAGCAGCAGGATCCCCACAACACGGGGCAACAGCAGGNTAACCAAGAGGAGTCCCAATGAGGGCCCAGCATCAANAGTGNAGCAGAAACCAGAGGCCTCGAACCAGACCAATGACTCTCTGCAATGAACACTTGCAAGTAAAGAAATATGGGTAAGAGGGTTTACTGTGTGGTCACTTTGTCACACTACAGTTTCCATGATGAAACTGATTTTTTCCTTCTCTTTTTTTTCTTTTTTCTCTTAAATTTTATTTTATCTTGGGGGGAGGTTGCAAGGGCAGAGGGTGGATACAAAGGAATGGGGAAATGAATGGTATGGAGATGCATGACATGAAAGACACAAAGAATAAACAACAACAACCAAACAAAACAGAGTGTGTGCCAAGATGGAAGCAGGAGAGAACCAATGGATGGAGGGGCGACAGAGGGCAAGACACAAAGACCCAAAAGACCTACTGAGGAGAGTATACCCAGCCAGAGCCAACGGCTGTGGGCCTGTCAGAAGCCACAGGCGTGGCCCCTCTCCAAGGAGGTCCTTCACCTGGACCAGCCGGAGGCCAGCAGGAACGCCGGCCGTACCTTGCTGAGGAGGATGCTGATCTTGTTCCCATTGGCACTGCATCTCAGAGAAGTGATGTTCCCCACGCCAGGGATCAGCTGGGCCAGGTTCTTGCAGCTGCAGTGCACTTTTGCTTCCCTATGTGAGGACAGGAGAAGAAAGAATGACGTCAGCATCAAGGCAGAGGTCCCTGCTGATCACAGAAATTAATTTCTCTGACTGCCGAGACCTTGACCTACGGCGTGTTCTGTTGAGCTCACTGCTTCTCACCTTGTGCACTGAACCCCTAGCACAGGGAAAAAGTTAANTTATGGAAACAATAAACAGCCTCTTCTAAGTNAGAAAAAAAGAGAGGTGTCACATGAGATAGGAATCTAAGATTTCTGACACTGTTCCANTTTTCTGTCTANTAAATTGTCTCATAATACTTCTGTTCAGATGAAAACTGTACCTTCTGGAAAGATCAAAACTTTTAAAGTGAGCTAAATCTGTCCCTGTAACCAGGAAAGTCCCACAGACGTCTAGGAAGCAGGGGCTCCCCTCGGTCTCAGAGAANAGCAGAAGTTGTTTGACAGTTCCCTGGGGAAAGAAGAACAAATTGAGCTGTACACTTCTATGGTNTCCCATTTCCCTCCTAAACAATATTCATCCTCACTCTCACTCACATTTAGCGGGATGGCTCGTTCAGAAATATCATCTAAACTGATAGCACAAAGCCTTCAGCAAGTCTTTAAACCCACAAGCATTTCCTCCCATTTTATAGCCCAGTATAGTCANAGTCCAGGGACACNGACTTTCCCCCTGAGAAACGCTCTAACCCTGCCNCTATTTCAGATGTCACAGCATGGATGGGAAGGCTACACCAGAACCCATTTCCAGGGAGCCACCTGATTGGAAAATAGGACTTAGGAGCATGAGACATGTGCTTCTAANNCTTAGGAGTGTTTTCAACTTGTGAGATGAACTGTAACTTTATCATCACAGTCACTGTCATAGTCCCTTACCTGCCAGGTCCGTACTTGAATTCGGTTTGGCTCCACTGTATAAATGCTTTCCTCATGCATTGCTAACACTGACGTCTCACACAGGAACGTCCCTGAAATGAAAGATGAACATCAAAACAGCATCAGCATGGTAGAAGTGTCTAGTCAGCTTGGTCCTCATGGTAGCTCCATGAGAATATCTTAGCTCCATGAGTCTTGTAGATGAGCAGAACAAGAGTCTAGAATAAAAAGGGAAAACAAAAACAAAACACAAAAATAGCACAAACACTAAAAATATAAAACCAAGAAACACAAAAACACAATAAAAAAACAAGAAGAAGAGACGCAAAGAAACATCTGCTCTGAACATAGGGAACTATATAGGCTCCTAGGGCCCTAGGCCTGAACTGCCCACCCATCCTGTTCACTAGCCTTATCTCCTCTCCCCCNGGTTGAAGGTGCTCCNGGCAGTACAACATCTAGGGCAGCATGACTGATTAAGCACCTGTCCACATCATGAGGAACCTTGGAGGNTCCNTGCCCCTGCCAAAGGTGCTGAAGAGCGTTATTAGTCAAGAAAGTGACAGCACACATGAAGCAGAAGACGTCTCAGCACCTGCTGTACTAGTCATTATTGAGATAAAAGAGCTCACCCTTGCTTCTTGGGACTCACAGGAAAGAGGAGCTGGTGTGTGAATTATTATACAGTACAGGAAATATGACAATTTTATCTATCAGAGAACTTCAGACAATAATGTTGTGGAATGGACAGAGGTTCTTGTGCTTGCAGATAAACACTAGGGGAACCAAACACATTAAACATACAGGGTTGTCTCTTCAAGGGGAGAGATGTATAACTTGTTTTCCACCCAGAAGGCTGGGAGCAGTGTGGAGGCCCACAGAGGTTTCCTAATGAGATCTGAGCTTGTTTTACCCAACAGGGCTGCATAAGAGGATGACTTGACCACGTATGTGGTTATCAAGTGTGTGGAAGGGTCTGCACTTGGGCTGTGCAGTATGCTTTGATCTAGCAAGGGGGAGGTCTTTTGCCTCATCCCTTGGCATTGTTATAAAAAGCCCTTTTGAAGAGACAGAAAGGGCCCTTGGGTATTGACCTAGGTCCTCCCGAAGATATCCTGTGTTTCCTTCTGTCTCATCTCAGCTATCTTTCTATCTATAAATCCCTTATTCCTCTCTCCTCCTCATAGGAATCCTGTAAAAGGTGGAGGTGGGAGCTGGCCTCCCACAGAGCAGATGTTGTTAATAGCCTGGTGTCCTTTGCACTATCTGTGTAGCCTAGACCATACTGGATCTTCCCCAGACACTTATTGTGAGCTTGTCAATCTATAGAACATATCTTTATGGAAGAGGTCATATATTTTACAAAGAGTTTCTTTTCTTTTATCTTTTTCATCTTCTTTTTTTTTTTTTCCAGACAGGGTTTCTCTGTGAAGCTTTGGCTGTCCTGGAACTTGCACTGTAGACCAGGCTGGCCTCGAACTAACAGAGATCCACCTGCCTCTGCCTCCTGAGTGTTGTGGGTTCAATGTAGTCATGTTTAAAGAGTTTCAATATATGGTCATGTCTTAAGCTTTATTATGCACATGTGAGTGAGTTAATTATAACCAGAAAAATTCTTGCAAAATTGTGCTATGTTTGAATATACCTAAAATAAACTACTTGAGGTCAGACTCTCGAAGTTTGAACCAACACCTGCTAGAGTCGTGTGGACCTGAACCACGCTCTTGTCTCCTGCATATTGTTATGCTGCTGGTGGCACAAAGTGTTAAGGGAGATAAAAAAGGGAGTGGAAGGGAATGAGGGAGTGAAGTGAGGACCAGTGGACAGCGGCATGGTCAGCCTCCTAAGAGTTAAGAGATCCCAGAGGTGCAGGGGGTGAGGTCAAGAAGGCTTTACAGGCAAGTTAGAGGAGAGGACAGTCACATCCCAAAGGCTCGGGAATTCAGGGGACTGTAAGACAGTGCCAGAAGATCTGTGCTCTGAATCCCAAAGCTTGTCAAGACTACTATATAGGACAACAGATGCTAAAGCCTCAAAGGGGAGGTTACTTTGGACTGTCCAGCAGGTGTCCCTGTGAGGAGGAATTGATGATGGGTCAATGTGGCAACACAGCCAAAGATGAGCTCTGTGACCAGAAGCTAGAAGGGTTAAAGAATNGACTTTCCCCTTGAGGACTCAAGGGGGTATGGCCCTATTTGCTGGATTTTGTTTTTCTGGCCTTTGAAACCATAGAGAATAAATTCTTGTGATTTTAAACCACCATAGTGTTATAGCAGCACTATGAAACTCATATATGTGTGTGGAGGGCAGAGGTAGCCAAATTAAACAGAGAACGCTGGAGAAACTGGTGAAATGCAGAGCTTAGCTTTGAGACTGATTGATCATCTGTGAAGATCCACCTGTGGCTCATAACTGTGGCTGGCTTACAGTCATTTTACAGGACACTTGTGCAATAGCTCCCTTCCTTAGAAGGAACCAAAGTGGTTATGCTCCTGCAGCCTTGTTAGCAGTTCTGGAGCCCAGGAGGATTTGCTGAAATACCTTGACCACTTTACAGGATGCAGTCCAGGAAGCTCTGGCTGCGGGGCCCAGAGCTGCAGCATTGGCTCCAGTAATTCAGGCACAGGAATGAGAGCTGGTGTGAGGGTCTTGCTAGCTCTGTGCTAATCCCCCTACTCTGCATCAGAAGGTGAGGCAGTAGCAGAGGTGTGAAGAGATTCTAACCTGCACTCCTTAAGGTAGACCCGGAAGGCTCAAAGACCGCCACCTGTTTTCCATTCCAGACAGCCACAGCATCCTAAAATGAACATGGATGTCCAAAAGCAGAGATTAGGACGAGTACAGTGCAGACCACAGACCCACTACATGTTCCCGAAGCCTGCCCTCTTCCTTCCTCACTGAGTGTTACCATGCCAGGATGGCTTAAGCTGTCACCAAGTCCCCTTGCTGTCCTGAATTACCCTAATGACCCAGCAGGCAGTTCTTTTGGCTACATTGAAGATCTTTGTCTAATACCCACAGACCACCCTTGGTAGTCACCTTGGTGGCAAATACTCCAGTGATATGCATGTCAGTACGCAGGCTGTGTGTGCTCCCCGTGGACAGGAAAGATACGTTGACTAAGCTTGGGGAGATTTGCACAGCAGCTACTTGCTGGTGGAAGTGTGATGACATGGCTTGCTCACTGAGGATGGACACAGAGTCGACAGTGCTCACTGCCAGAAGGTTCTTCCTGGAGCCCCACTTCAGTACCATGTGGGAAGAATCAAATGCATAAACAGGAGAGACCCAATTAGGAAGTATATAAACGCTCCCTATGAGAGTCCTTAAGTCACTTCTTGTTATTTAAAAAAACAACTTTAGAACTTTTAAAAAGGTAAAATATGTACTCTGTAGAAACATTTTAAAATACTGATAGACTTGAGCTATGAACTGGCAGGCAGACACCTGTGTGGCTGTTCTACCCAGGGTCTGCTCTAACTGCAGGGCATCTGCTAAAAATTTGCCATTCTAATTATGACATATCTATATTTATTACTTTATATGAATTTATAGGGAATTTATATCATTAAATTATCCAGCTTTCTATGTTAGTTTCCTAGCTTCAAGTCAATCAGAAATGCTCAGTTCTCACAAATAATTAAGAGCCACGTAAAAGATCAGAATATGGCCAAAAAGGAGGTATCAGAAGTAGTGTGAAAGGATCCAGATGATGCTGGGCTCAGCAAAGACTTCAAAGAGGCTGCAATAAATATGGTCATTATCATACACATCCTACTGCAATACTAGAAGGTATGATGATTCTGTCACATCAGATAGTGTTAACAAGTGACAAATTAAAGACAAAATGCTCCCAAGAAATGAAGCCCANGTCTATACAAAAACTGCACACACACGTTAACAGCAGCTTCATTCATAACCGCTCCAAAGTGGAATCAACCCAAATGCCCATCAGCAGAAAACTGTGGTCCTACCCATGCAACNGGGATGTCAGCCACCAAAAGGGAGCACTGACACCTGCTGTGACATGGGAGAAGTAGGATGTCAGGGAATGAAGTCACAAAGACTGGGTTTATATGCTCCTATTTTTTTTTTATTAAATTTACTTATTTTACATCTTGACAGAAGTTTCCCGTCCCTCCTCTCCTCTCATGGCCTCTCCCACCTCTCCTCTGTACCTCCCCCATCCCAATCCACGCCTCCTCCAGGAGATAAGGTTTTAAAGACAGGGTTCTCTTCACAGCACCTGCTGTCTTGAACTCCTAGAGACCCACCTGCCTCTGCCTCCTGAGTATTAAAGGTGTGTGCCACTAAGCCTGGCTAGCTGCTTCAATTTTTATGAAATGTCCAGAGCAGACAAATCCAGGGTCACAAAGTGTATTACTGGCTGTGGAGGGCTGGGAAAAAGAGAAGTGGAGGAGGGGTGTGGACTTCATTTTAGAGCAACTAATAAGTTTTAGGGTTTGTTGTGAAGAAAAAAAATATTGTGATGAAGGCTGGCAAAACTCGGTGAATATACTAAAAACCACTGGATATGTAACTTGTATACTAATAAAGCTGTTTTAAACATATTTACATATGAATATATATATATAGGTAGAGACAGAGGACTTAGTAAATAGATTGACAGATATTAATATACATCCACAATCCCTTATCCGCAATACTGAAATTCAAAAGACATTTAAAATTCATTCTCTTCTTCTTCCTTTGTCCTCCTCCTTCCTCCTCCTCCTTTGGTTTTTCGAGACAGGGCTTCTGTGTGTAGCCCTGGCTGTCCTGGAACTCAGACCTGCCTCTGCCTCCCCTGAGTTCTGGGATTAAAGGTGTGCACCACCACCACTCAGTTCTCTTTTTGTTTCTTAAAAGACAAGCTCTCTCATTGTGTTGCCTAGGATTTCCTCAAACTTGTGAGTTCAGTGATTCTCCTGCCTCAGCCTTCCAAGTAGCTGGGACTGCAGGCATGCACCACCATACCTGACAAATATTTTCCTTTTTTTGAGACAGAGTTTCTCTGTGTAGCCCTGGCTATTCTGGAACACACTCTGTAGACCAGGCTGGCCTAGAACTCACAGAGATCTGCCTGCCTCTGCTTGCCAAGTGTTGGGATTAAAGGNGTGCGCCACCACCCCCATATAACCTAGGCTGGCCTCATGCCTCAGGTTCCTAAGTATTGGGATTACATATCTATATAATTTCTTGTCAGTATTATTTTTCTGGTGCTAAATTGAATAACAGATTTAAAAAAAGATTCCAAGTTAATTATGTTCTCTATTTGGTACAGCAATGAGTGCACCAAATGTGCTACAGAGCTGTATACTGTACCTTTATTTGTGTGATGCTTCCTTCAAGCTCAGTAGGTGTTTGAAGGGCCCACATGTCCTTGCCCTCCACCCCTCTGCCATTTGGGGACTTTGGCAGTTTTTTCCACAAGGCTACTCGCCCTTTATTGGTCCCAGCTGCCAGGAGACCTACAGGTAAAAGCAAAGCACAGGTTACTTGCTGAAAAAGACTTAAAAGGTACTGGGGACGCTGTTTTCTGTTTCCAACCTGCTTTACTCAGGCTGCTTCCCGAATGCTCCACCAGTGCTGAGTACTCAGCAGGGGCTAACTCAGTGACACTCTGGCTCATCTCCTAACTTTTTGTCCTTGATATTTGCACACTCATGGATTTGTATACTTTCCCTAGTGCACAAACACTACGCATACCATCAAAGGTACAGGCATTGACATACATAACATCAGCGTCACTCTTATAGTACAGTCCAACTTTTTAAACACTGTGAAATAAGGCTTTATCGTCACTTGTTCATCTTTGACTGACTGATAATAACAACTTTCTTTTTTTAAAAATAGTACCTCACTATGTAGCCTTGCCTGGCCTGGAACTCACAATATAGACCAGGTTAGCCTTGAACTCAGAGATCCACCTGTCTCTGTCTTCTGAGTGCTGGGATTAAAGGTCTGTGCCACCATACCCAGCTTCCATTTTTGAATAGGCTCTAAATCTCACTATAACTTTTTTTTTTCTTGACACAATGCTTGAAGTTGTCTCTATTCTTTTCATGTCAGGTCAAGAAATCTCACCTTTGGCTTTACAGAAACAAACACAGTTTATATTCTCTCCTTTCTCAAAGCCAAACTTCTCCTGTGGACTCAGTATGTAATTCTCTCCTCGTTCTAAGTCCCAGAATCTGCAATTAGAAGAGAAAAGCCCTGTGAAGGGTTGTGTTAGTGTCCTCCTCTGACCTGAGGGCTCTATCAAGCTTGGGAAGAAAACTCGGAGCTGTGCTCTACAGACTCCTAATACAAAAAAGAAACCTGATGTTATACTGTCTACAATTAACAAGGGTGGTTACTAACGCATAGTTTACAGTGGCATAAAGGAAGAAGAGAACACAGGAGTCCCAGCTACACACAGTAACAGGGAACCTTAAATGGCCAAAAAGATACCAAAATGCCTGTTTCTATTTATGCCAAACTTAAAAAACTATGCAGAACTAGGTTTGGCAGTGTACACCTGTAGTCCTAGTTACTTGAGAGGCTGAGGCAGGAGTGTTGCTTGAGCCTAGGAGCTGGACACCAGCATAAACAATAGCATCAAGACCCTGTATCAAAAACAAATTTCTCCCAAACCAGGCAAAATGATTCCAAGGGCAGATGTGATGTAGTCATGCTGCCTGAAGGCATGGAGGAAAGCAGGAAGGATGCTAGAGTGGGTGTGGATGCCTGGGGCCTCCATTGTTTAGCTTCATAGACCTGTCTAATATGTGAAAATTCATCACAACGGGTATTATCCCTGTGTATATTAAAGGGTCTGTTCTGGACAGGATTTTCCAGGATCTGCATGGGAATACAAGCTCTCACCTGAGCACTGGTTCTCCGATGGCTGTGACAAGAAGGCTGCCCCCTATCAAAGTGATATCTGCCCGGCGGCCTGTTTTCCCACTCAACTTTACCTGTATGGGGAAAAAAAGCAACCTGAACAAAGCGCAAGGCCCTTGCTGAGATGCCTGAGACTGTGTTGGCCTGGCATCCGGTCTCCAGTGACATCACTGAGACTCACCAACGGCCTGGCATCCGGTCTCCAGTGACATCACTGAGACTCACCAACAGCCTGGCATCCGGTCTCCAGTGATATCACTGAGACTCACCAACGGGTCACAACACAAGGCAAATAGTGGAAATGGAGAGTTGGCCTTATTTTTATGGGGTTGGGCTGGAGAGATGACTCAGTTTAAGAGCCCTGGCTGCTCTTCCAGAGGACCAGTGTTTGATTCCCAGCACTCACATGGCTGTTCACAACTGTTTGTAATTCCAGTCCCAAAGGATCCAACAACCTCTTCTGGCCTCAGTGGGCACTAGGCACGCTCACGGTACACAGACATGTGTGCAAGCAAAACACGTACACATAAAACAAAATAAAAATTCTAGAAAGATTAAGAAAAAGATGTATAGGCTGAAGCAAAGAGCAACTTACACATGAAGAGATGTCTGACCNAGTGCATGGTGGGCAGTTCCAGAATGAATACTAAACACTCCTTGCTCTGTCATGACTATACTTTAGGGAAGGCCTCCCATCCCCAGTTTGTGCAGAAAGCAAACTTCCCCAGAGTCCAACAACGAGTACAGAGCTAGTCGGGTACCTGAAGCAAGGTGCTGTGAGCTGTCTCCTCCCTGTCCCATTCATATGCTGAAGCACCAACTACCTATGTGACTGTATGTGCAGAAAGGGCCTTTAGAAGGTAATTAAGGGAGGATGGTGGAGTCTGGCCCTAAGAACAGACAGAGCAGAGAGCACATGCTCTCACTTTCCCTTAAGCTCATCTGTTCTCTTCCTCCACCTCTCCAGATTCCATGTAAGGACACAGGGAGGCCACTCTACGTAATCCAGAAACCGTTCCCTCAGCAAGAACTGAACTAGNTGTAGCCTATCTGGACTTCCTGCTTCCAGAACTGTGAGTGAAATGTCTGTTGTTAAACTATATAGTGAGTGGCTATTTGTCAAGTTGGCTCAAGCTGTCTAAGACACTTAGTCCATGACATTCCAGGACTATTCCCAGTTTCTGTTACAGGACACAATGAGCTCTCCAACCCAGAGGAGTATCATTAGGGAACGCTCAGCATTCTCTGTGGTTCATGGATTCTTATAAATTGGGACCAGCAGGGCATTCTGGCTCAGATCTATAATCCCAGAATTAAACAGACTAAGGCAGGACAATCAGAAGTTCAAGGCCAGCCTTGGCTATATAGCAAGGTCCAGGCCTAGGTGGGAGCATGAAACCTTGTCTCAAAGAAACAAAAAACATGCTGGGGATGGTGGCGCACGCCTTTAATCCCAGCACTCGGGAGGCAGAGGCAGGAGGATCTCTGTGAGTTCAAGGCCAGCCTGGTCTACAGAGTGAGTTCCAGGACAGCCAAGGCCACACAGAGAAACCCTATCTTGAAAAACCAACCAACNAACAAACAAAAACCCCAAAACCAAAACCAAACTGATAAAAGAAACAAAAGAGGTCTGGAGAGATAGCTCAACATTTAAGAGCACTGACTGCTCTTCCAGAGGCCAGGACCCACATGGTGCTCACTCCAGTTTCACTGGATCCAACACCCTCTTCTGGCCTCCATGGGCACCAAGCATGTATTCAGTATAGAGGCAAAACACCTGCATGTGTTTTATTTCAAAAAAGAAATAAAAGGGGAGTAAAAGATTAATAGGGGGCAGCAAGCAGCAGTGCTCTTAAATGAACTGTACAAGGTATACAAGTGACCTTTATCTAGGAGCATGTGGCACCGGGTGCCTTTCAACATGTAGAGGGTCTCCAAGCTACAACACAGCTGTCTTTCATGGACATCTGGCATCTTAGCATTACAGTTCAGCCAAGGTAACTAAGATTTGCTCACTGCATAAAACAAAGTAAACACCTATGGTGGCAAACAGCAGATGTGAAGGAATATGGTGCAGAACTGCCACTGTAACAGATGCCAGGCAATGCCACCCCCAGCCCTGGGACAATAAATGATCCTCCTTAGAGCACTTTCATATAGCTGCAGAGTGGGGACGTCTCCTGTTCTATCCAACTCTGTGTTGCTGAAGGGGAATTCTCTGAGAAGAGCACAGACTGGGAGCAAGCCTAGGTAACCCTGATCTTACCCATGCCTGTTCAGAGATAATGGAAAATATTTCATTTTCCTCACCTATACTGAATAGCCTAGAGTAAGAAGTGACACTGAATAGCTAGGCTAGCTGCTCTTCCAAGCAAGTGACAGCTCTTCAGCCTTGCTAACCAAGACAGAAAAGACAGTCAAAACAGGCAAGACTCCCAGGTCCTTAGCACGACCCAGTAGCCCGGCTAGTCCAGCACCTTGCTCTTTCACCTACCTTCATCACTTCTTCAGCCTCCCCCTCAGGAGTCATCACATACAGAGACAGGAGGAGGTTCTGGGTAACCACAACCAGTGCTTCTCTCTTCTCAATGTAGAACAGCATCTGGATGGCGCTATCTGTGGATGCCACCTGGGCAGTCTTGCCTTTTTCATCCACATAGTGCACTGTCCCTGGGGAAAGAGGTGGCTCTTGGCTCATCGGTCTTTCAATGGTACCCATGAGCAAGTTTCTATCTACTTAGGGATGCTCTGAAAATAAATAGGCCTATCATTTTTATAAGAACTTGAGACATTTGCCACAGTGTTTCTCAGGCTACCATCTCTGTTATGATCTCTGCTTTACTGACCAGGATAGCTGTCTCTGTGGATTCCTTCTCCACTACTCTTCTGGATGACATCACTTAGTATCCAGCCCATCTGATTCTGTAGCCTTGTAACTGTTCCATCATCTATGTTCGTTATCTTTAGGTGTATTTTTTTATTTTGTTTTTAATTATTTACTTATTTTTATTTTATGTGTATGGCTGTTTTGCCTGTATATATGTCTGTACCACATGCATGCAGTACCACAGAGGCCGTCAGGTTTCCCTGGGACTGGAGTTCTAGATGGTTGTAAGCCACCATGAGGGTTCTGGGAGTCGAACCTGAGTCCTCTGGAAAAGCAGCCAGAGTTCTTCATCACTGAGCCATCTCTCCAGCCTTCTTTAGGGGTATTTTTACCCTTCCTATACTGAGACCCCAAATGATGANTCTTCTCTCTGCCTTCAGGTCTCATGTCATTAGGTGTATCATTTGTCACCCTGCCTGGCTCTCTCTCACCTTCCCTCTTTTGTCCTCCCCAGCGCCTTAGCATCTAAACTTCAGGAGTCAGTGGTACTATAGCAGTCCCTTCTCCCCACATAGACTCCTCTTCCTGCCTTGCCCTGAACAACCGCTTCAACACTGGCCGGCACCATCTGGTCTGCCTCCTTTATTTCTTCTTAGGTGACTGAGTGATGTGTGAGTTCCAGGGATTCTCTGACTCACTCCTGAAGTTCTTCAAGAGCCTCCACAGGGGACCTTCTTGTCCTCTGGTCTTACTTAATTCTCCATGGAAAACTTGAGTTCTCATTAAACGGAAAGTTCAGAGTCATCTAAGTTAATTTTAACAATTATTATTTAATAAGCAGAGATCATGGAGCAGGTTCATTAGACAATAGGACAGTAGCCACTAATACAATCCCCATCTTCCACAGAGGGAAATTAAAGCACACAGACACCCACATCTTGGGGGACAGGCAGAGATCTATCTAGAGCCTCCATAGCTCTGTACATATCCTCTTCCAGGATACTAGCATCATTCACCTCAGCTCTCCTTCCTATACCCTTCTCCCTGCCCCATGGTGATGCATCCACTTGGATATTCCCTCAGGGACTTCCTCAATTGTCCTTCTCTACTGGCTTGCCACGGTGACTCCAGTAGAGTCTGCATAGCATGTGGAAAAAGG
>LZPO01034908.1:215906-231889 GCA_001675575.1 Neotoma lepida
AAGGAAAAAATTCCCTGAAGAGAATAAAAAGTATTCCTAATCCCTTGCTTTATACAGAAGTCTATGATGAGTTAGGAAATAGATGAGTAAATTACATGAGAGAAAAGGTTTCCTATTACACCTTGTCACTTATGGAAAAGCTCAGGAGAAGCAGGCCCCCTTGGTGTCTGCTCTCCAAGGAACAAAGAGATAGCATACTAAAACAACTTATGAAATTGTAATAGATAGAGAAGAGGTAAGAAATATTGAAAAAAAATACCAGAAAAACATAGACAATAAAAAGATTGGGGTGATCTATGGCAGAAAAAAAAAGACAGAGAATGCCTATAGCCTCTTTCTCAAAGCAAAANGACTAAGAAGGGAACTAAGGGCTTTCAAGTGTTAACCACACAAGTGGCGGGCACCTGGCATAGACTCCCTCCCCTATTGTCTATTACATNTGTGGTTAATAAGTTTCTCATGTATTTTACACAATACTGAATGATTGTTCTTGGGGATATCTGAGCGTGACCAGGGTAGTCTGATCTATTGGGGAAAGTACATGTCCGTGAAGATTGTGTATTCAAGTCTAAGTTTTCCTTTTTACTAACTGCCCATAAAAACGCNGTGCTTAGCAACAATAAACACAGTCAGCTTCACAGTTCCTTTGAGTCTGTGGCTTTCTATCATCCCGTCGATCCTCACCCACCTGAGTACCAGAGACCCTGGTTCTCCTATGCGACTGAGTCAGTCTGCGACACTGGCTCTATCTCTTTATCTTCTAAAATGAAAGGTCTCTCCTATTCAGAAATTATAGACCCCATGATGTCTTCCAACATCAGCAGCCTCCCTTTTCAAACCCAGTCACCTCCTGTGGCTCTCATTTCTTGGGCCTTGGCCAGGTACCACACCTGACTATCACTCTTTCTCATTAGCTTCAGGATGTATCTGTTTCAGTCCTGGCAGCAAAGTGTGTGTCCTGCTTACACTGAGAACAAGTGATATTAAAATCAGCCAACAGTCAGCCTCGTGGTATAGCCACAATCTCAGCACTCGGGAAGCTGAGGCAGGAGGGCTCCAAGAGTTTAAGATCAGACTAGGCCAAATCAAAACCGCAAAATAGGTAAAAATATAATCAACAGATGTTGCTTAACAGTAGCCTCTGTGAGGGCTAGCTGCAGGCTACAAGGGCAAACTGTTATTGTCATGCCTATGCTTCATTCTCAAGAACCTGAAGCACATCTGGCATACAGTACTTGATAATTATGCAGACTGAATTCAACAGGGGAACCAAAAAGGAACCTTCAAAAACACCCCCACTGTCTCTGCTGCTATGCAGTCAGTGTAGAACTGCTGATTAAAAGCTTCATGAGGCCAGGAGTGGCTGTGAACACCTTTAATTCCAGCACTCAGGAGGCAGAGTTCTGTGAGTTCAAGGCCAGCCTTATCTACAGAGTAAGTTCCAGCACAACCAAGGCTACACTGAGAAACTTTGTCTCAAAAAAAAACAAAAAACAAACACACAAACAAACAAAAAGCTTCATGAGGTCAGGCTTGGTGGCACACACCTTTAATCCCAGCATTTGGGAGGCAGAAGCAGGTCTACATAGCAAGTTCTAGGCCTGCCAGGGGTACGTAATAAGACCCTGTCTCAAAAACAAACAAAAAACAAAAACAAAAAACCAACAACAAAGACCCAAACAAACCCCCAAACTAAAACAATAACAATGAAAAAAAAATTAATCAACCAATCACCAGGCAAAAATTCTAAACACTTCTTTACAAGCTGGGCATAGACAGTGGTATACGCCTGTAGGAGATTGTGGCAGGAGTAAGATCATAAATTGGAGGCAAGCCTAGGTTACATAGTGAGACCCTACCTCAAAACAAAGCAAAATAAACAACAACAACAACAACAAAATGAAACTTCTTGAGGAAAACCCTTCCACACAAATTAAGATGGCCTGTCCTCATCTCCGAGAGAGCAAGCACAGCACCATCTAAGCAAGAGGACATCTTTAGGGAGCCCAGCATCCTGAGAGACATGCACTGTATGTAGCCTGTCTTCATTTTACACAGACNCGCTACTGTCAGCCTAAAATCTCTTTGGTTCCTACAATTACATCCCGAGTTGCTCACCATCCATCAGACTGACAAAGAAAGACAGCCCCTCTTGAGATCCCATCTTCAGGAAACTTCCAAAGCTGCTTTTTCTCCAGTTAAACATGTCCAGGGCTTTCTCATCACCACTTACTGCTGCCTTTGCCAACTGAACCAGATCCCTGAGAGTAAAGGATACAGCAGTCAAGACTTCTAGAATGACTTGGGGCTGGGTCCATCTGGGTCAGGAGCCATTACACCCCACCCCCAGGATGAAGGGAGAGACAAGCCAGACCCAGTGGGGCTTCATACTTACTCTCCAGGAGGGGGGAGCCGGAAGATGCAATGGGTGAGTGGTTTCCCGTATTCGTGTTTCAGGAGTGGTGTCCCCTGTACTCGGCCCCGCTGGTCTAGTCTCCACAAGAGCAGGACCCCAAGCTGCCAGAAGCCAATAACATATATAGGAACACATCATTACAGAATCACTGGTTGGAGGTGAACAATAAATGGAGTAGCACAACATTGGCGATTCCTTGTTCAAAAACATTACTGTACTATATGTGCACCACGGAAATGCTAAACTATTCAAAAGTATTTCTAGAACCACAACTCTTCTCTGTGGCTCCTCCTCTTCCTCACTCCTAGAGAGCAGGTGTCATGTGCTTAGAATGAACTGCTAACTTTAGAATAGATTTTGATTTACAGGAAGATTACAGAGACAGTACAGAGTTCCTACAGATGACTCCAGTTTCCATACTACTATACTGTAAGGTACATGTCTTAGAGTTAATGAGCTAGGGCTTGGGATACAGCTCAGAAGTAGGTGCTTTCTTAGTACACAAACCTTGAATTCAGTCTCTAGCATACCCAGGGGGGAGAAACACTTGCCTGAGCTAATATTTATATTTATAACATATAATATGTATATCACCACCAACTAAGTCCACACTACTTTATTTAGAGTTCCTCGGTTTCCCTTACTATCCTATCCCTTTTCTGTTCCAGGAGCCTGCCTAGGATTCCACATGACATTAGCTGTCATGTCTTCTTAGGCTCCTGTGGGCCATGATGTCCTCAACATTCCATCTGCTTAGTACTAAGGTGCTGCTCAGGTGTAGTGTAGGGCACTGCTCCACTGGGATCTATCTGATGCTCTCCCCATAGCTGGATGGGGGTTATAGATTTGTTGGGTGAGGACCAGAGAAGCAGTTCCCTACTGGAAGGCCCCTACTATGAACACAACTCATCACTGTGATGTTGACCATGATACCTTGTAGAGGTAGCTTTTATCCATTGTGAAGTGACTCTTTTCCCTCTCTTTCTAAGCGGTACTCCTGAGAAAGAATGTAGTGTGCATTTCTCATTTAAGGGGTGGAAGTCAATATTCTACTTCCTCAAGGATGAAGTATCTACATAAATTATTTGGTATTCTTCAGCATAAGAGATTTGTTTCTTTCTCATTTGTTTACTGATAAGCATATGTTTATATCAACATGGACTCTTAAGTATTTATTTCCTGCTTTGGGCAGACTGTTCTAGCTCTGATCACTGGGCGCATTTACAGTTGCCCTGAGGCCTTTTGACATGACTACAGGGAGTCCTGGTTCCTTCATTACTGGAAGCACTGAAAACTCAAGTCCAGGAGCATGGGAAACGCTGTGTTCAATCTGGAAGTCATCAGAAGCTCAGATCAATTACATAGGTAAGTGTAGATAACTTATAATTCCGTTGACATGAGACANGAATGCTCCTGGCAACACCAATCTGATCCCGAGAAAATGTTGGGCTTCTTGGACATTTCCATTTGGAAGTTTGTCTTCTTCTTGGTGAGAAAATGGCCTATCGTACAAAGAACTGCCCTTGCCTCGACCGCTGACAGTATGAATACTGTCCCGCTGATATGAGCAGGACACAAAGAAAAGCAATTATCAAACTCTGCCAAGACAGGGTAAGATAGTCTTTCAAAAAACCTGCTTCTGAAAAATGGTCTGACAGACACTCTAGGCCTGTAGCCAACCTGAATGCACCAANGATACAGAGAGACTCTAGGTGATTGTCCAGGTTGCCAGTTGTCTCTGTCTACTCTCGCAAGATTCCCTAAAATTGCTTGCGACCTTCTCCCGTTTTTCAGGTGTTATTATATTCCTTCTCAGGTCTTTGATGGAGTTGAAGACTAGGCAGTTACAATTATAAACTTTGTATATTGCAGTTAGAACTTATTAAATATTAGATTCAAATTTTCCAGGATAGCATATCTTTTGGAATGAGCTGTGTGATATGCCATTTACTTATGCTCCAAACTCCTCTGGATTTTAGTAAGTGTCACTTGTCTAGTGCTATTCATGTCAGTATAGTTCATCTTGTTCAGGTTATTATCTCTTATTCTTTCTAAATAATATTTGATAATTATTCCTATTGTAAATAGTTTATATTTAGGTTAAAATTTTCTTATTTAGAAAAAAAGGGGGAGATGTAGTGGTTAGCTATCTTGGCTTCAGCTAGGTGGCCAGCAACTCCCTTTTAAGGGCGTGGCCAAAAACCTGAGCCCCTTGAAAAATCGAGGCAGCTACGTGAGCTCTCTCTCATCTCGTCTCNCCCGCTTGCTTGACTGGGGAGCGTTTTGGGATCACCTCTCTCTTGCTGTCTAGCTGTTCGCTGCTGCGACCTTAGAAGGCAGAGAATTCATCGCTGGATTGCTTTCGTGTCCGTCCTTGCTACCTTCCCCTGGTCTGTAAGTTGCTTGTAAATAAAGCTACTTTGATAAAATATAATAATTGAGCTAGCCGTATAATTACAGCCTACAGGTAAGTGCTAGAGACGTCTCAACNTGGGAGGAAAAGACTCCATCACAACTGGTTGAACTGACTGGGGAATCTGAGTCAAGCTTTGGCAAAAGACTGTGTTTCAGTCTGAGTCTCTTCACCCTGATACCCAAGCATTCCCCAAGAGCTGTTTCTCCACTCAAGGCCAGTAGACATTTCAGCACCTGTGAACTCTCTTTGCTGCCCTCGCTTCAATCATCAATATCCAAAACTGCTGGATGACACCACCTTTATTGTAGCCAGGAAAAGGTTTTCAAGTCATGTGGACTTCAAAAGAAACATATCTGGGCCTCCAAGAAAGATTATGCAAGTTCTAAGACAGCATGAAACATAAGCACACATGATATGAAGAGGATATATCATGAAACTGATGCTCCTCAACTCTGCCAACTTTATGAAGACCAGGAAAGTGTTTAGAAATTCTTTGTGTGTGTGTGTGTGTGTGTGTGTGTGTGTGTGTGTGTTTCGTTTTGTTTTTCGAGATGGGGTTTCTCTGTGTAGTCTTGGCTATACTGGAACTAGCTCTGTAGATCAGGTTGGCCTCGAACTCACAGAGATTCACCTACCTCTGCCTCCCAAGTGCTGGGATTAAAGGTGCATGCCACCACCACCTGGCATAAATTACTTTTTAAAAAGTTAAAAAATAATGTTGTACAGTGAGAAAAACAAAACATGAAAAGATAGGAAAATGGAACTTTCCTGGAGACGAGCACTGTGAGGGCACACGGGTGTGGGCACAGGGCTGCATATGCTATGGCCTGTGAGATGTTCGTATCTCTGATTTTAATCAATTAGCTCCCAGATGACAGCTCAGGTTCCTAAACATTCACACATATCCAGATTTCTGGGCTGCTGATTTGGGGAAGAAGGTACTGGACATAAAAGCTAGTTTCTTACAACAAAGTGCTAACTTGGAACATTCTAATTTACAGAAGGACTGCAGAGACAATACTGAGTTCTTGTATATGACACTAATCTCCCTTACTAAAAGACTGTAGGACATACTTAGAGTTGATGAGTTAGGGCTGGGGCTGTACCCAGGAACAATGTCTTCTACTCATTCAGACATATATGACCCTTATTCTGACAAAGGGCAAAGAAGCCTGTTGGGATTATGAGTTAAACTTCCACTGGCTGACAGAGAAAGGGTGAATNGAAGCAATAAGCTTCTTGATCTCATGTTTCTTCCCGTGTGAAATGTGAGCAAAAAGTAACCTGGAGATGCATCTGCCTCTTTTGTGGCACCTTCCTGCTAGAGATACAGTGAACAGTTCCAGGTTCCACGTTTGGGTGTCTTTTCCAGTCTTCATCTTCCTGTGAAGACTTGAAGGCTTGCCATTCCCAAGGGTGGCTCTACGGGCCTGGCTATCTTTTTACCTTCTCTTATTCCTCCTTTTTTATTTTTCCAACTGAAAATATGGAACGCTTCANGAATTTGCATGTCATCCTTGCGCAGGGGCCATGCTAATCTTCTCTGTATCGTTCCAATTTTAGTATATGTGTTGCCGAAGCGAGCACCTCTTATTCCTTCTTCATTATTTCATACAATGTAGTTAGTTGTAGACAGTATGATCACAAAGGAACACTGGCTCAAAGGTAACACTAGCTCCATTTGTGAAGATGACTGTCCTGTTTGTTATGGCACTGGTGGAGTCTGAGTGATATGCTACACACTAATAGCACACTCCTGAAAAGCTTGATTAAAGACTAGCTGGCCACATGTTGGGGTGTAGGTCTCCTTAACTTTCATACTGACCTCTGCAAGAGATACCGGGAGAAGACAAACGGCCTGGCCTGTATCATGGCATTCTAGGCTCTTCTAGAGCAACAGGATTTCTAATGCACATACAGTGAGATCCCTGGAGGTATTTCTTTCTGGGGATAGTACCCTCCTCAGATCTATTGGCTGGTACACATGAGGTACTGAGGTGAAGTGGCCTCGGTGTCCTTCCCAAAGCCTGGATTTGGGACAGAGAAGGGAAGGTTGGTCTTTCTTCCTGAAATGCTGGGCTCTTGCCCAATGAATGGGATAGCCTGCTGGCTCCAGATTAAGTATATATTTTCTGGCTTCAGCTGGTCTCGGTTGCTTCCCTTGGTGAGCACAAGAGGGGTGCTTGTGGAAGAGTGGAGAAGTTGCAGGGATCAAGCCTGATGAGGGATGTTCACTCACTCTTTATACCTATCTTCCTGCTTTGGCTCATAATTAAATTAGTTCCAGCAAAATGTTAGATTTTCTGAGAAGGATTAAACATTTCTTTTCTTAAATGTTCTGACTCAAGGGACGTAGTCAGCTCACACCTGGGTTTCATTTTATGCCTGACTGATCTGTTTGGTTAGCTGTTTCTTGATTTTGTCAAGATGAGAATGATGAAATGTAATGATCCTGAGTTATTCTACTTCACAGGAAACTGTCAGACTATTTCATAACATGAAGGCGGAAAGTTCATTAATGATATTCTGCTATACTCATAGATTGGTGCCTAGCCCAACTGTCATCAGACAGCCTTCACCCAGCAACTGATTAAACAGATGCAGAGACTCACAGAGACTGANACGGCCATTGTGGAGCCTGCATGGGTCTGGTCCTCTGCAAATATATTATGATTGTTGGCTTGGTGTTCTTGTACAACTACTAACAGTGGGGGAGGGGGCGTCTCTGACTCTTTTAACTGCCCTGCCTTTTTCCTTCTTCTAGATTGCCTCACCTAGCCCTGAGGTTTGTGCCTAGTCTTTTTTTTATTAATGTGCATTGGTGTTTTCCTTGCGGGTATGTCTGTGTAAGGGTGTCAGGTCTCACAGACAGTTGTGAGCTGCCATGTGGGTGCTGGGAATTGAACCCGGGTCCTCTGGAAGAGCAGTCAGTGCTCTTATCCGCTGAGCCATTTCTCCAGCCCCTTGTGCCTAGTCTTATTGTATCTTATTATGCTGTTTTCAGTGGACATCCCTGGGAGGCCTGCTGGGTTCTGAAGGGAAACGGAGGAGTGGATGTGGGGGAGGGGGAGAAGGGTGGGAGAACTAGGACGAGTGGAGGGAGGGAAAATGCGGTCTGGATGTATTGTATGAGAGAAAAATAAATTAAAAAAAGGAAAATGGGCAAATGATGTGAAGGAAAAAAGAAATAGAAATGATCCCTAGAAATGATACTACTCATCCTCAAGAGCTAGAGAAACGGACTTTACAGAACCACCAAGATGCTACACGCTTATCTTTCAAGAAATTGCTTTTAATTATCACATTTATTTATTTTTTACTGGAGTGGGGACATGAGTGAGCCACACTGCATGTGTGGAAGTCATAGGACAACTGTGGGAGTTAATTCTCTCCTTCCATTCTGTGGGTCCCAGAGATCAAACTCAGGTCATCAGGCTTGTCTGCAAGTGACCTTACCCACTGTTGGGCCCTCTTTCTCCTCTTCTTTTCTTTCTTTTTCTAGTACTGGGGTTGAACTCAGGCACTTGCCCATGCTAGGCAAACGCTCCATCACCGACTAGACCTCCGCCCTAAGATGTTACTGTATGTTGTTTGTTTTTTTGAGACAATCTCATGTGTCCCAGGCTGGCCTTGAACTTGCTATGCAGCTGAGGATGGCCTTCAACTCTGATTCTCCTGCCTCCATCTCATGAGTGCCCGGGTCATGTGCCATCTTGTTGAGTTTATGCGATGCTGGTGATGAAACCCAGAGTTTCATGCATATTGTGTAAGTACTCTATCAATTAAACCACATCAGGCCCCAAGAGACACTACTTTTCAGAGCAAAGTTCTCATTCCTTCTGTAGGGAAACACACATGCTGTAAGCTACTTCAAATCCATAGAACATGTTTTGACAAATTCCTATCTAACCACAGGGTAGGGCAAGGGGCAAGACTTAGTGGTAGAACTCTTGCCTAGCATACATGAGACCCTGGATTTACTCTCTAGCACTCAACAAAACAAAATAAACCTTACAATNGCATAAGCCCTAGGTCCTACTGGCTTCACCAGTCCATTTCTGTAACTTCTGTCTGTCTGTCTGTCTGTCTGTCAAAAGACTAGAAGCTACTGAAATGCTAATCAGATAGTTAAATAGTTAATTTCATATAACGAAAAGCCTAATACAAGAGAACAAAGAAGATCTCTATTTACCAATATAGAAAAATCTCCAAGATACATTGTAAGGTGAAAAAGGCAAACAACAGAGTGTGCACAGTACACTGTATTTAAAAATTAAGCTAATAAGGACTCTATCCTTGTTATATTCTCCAAAGGTATTAGTCATATGCTAAATACTAGGCCCCAGAACCTTCAGGAGGTGAGGTCTACCGGAAAGAGTTAAGTTAACGGAAGGTGTGTCCTTGAAAGGGATATTTGATGTTGGCCCCTTCTGTCTTTGCTTCTCAGGAGCCATGATGAGAACAGATGTTTTCCACTACGCACAAGTGCCTTGATGTACTGTTACCACATGCCCAAAGCAACACGGACAAGCAGCCATGGATTAGAATCCCTGAAACTACAAGTTAAAAGAAATCTTTTCTTGTTACAAGTTGTTCATGTTGAATATTTGCTACAGNGATGGAAACTGAGTAATAAAACCTTCTAAGTGAAAGTCTTGCTCCAAATGTTTAATTTTGAAAGTAATCATGCAGTTATGATCAAACATGTAAACTGAGGGACGTTTTGGAAAGCAACTAGTCTGGACTCAAAATGTCAATATTATGAAAGATGAAAGGGTGAGGGAAGAATGGAGAATGTAAGACCAGGGAAGTGGTCGTGGCTACAATACCANCAAGAATGACAACTAAATGTGATGTGTAAACCTTGGCTAAATCCTGGATTAGGAAAAGACAGCTATATAACATTACTGCAACAAGCAGCAAAGTTTTTGGGGGGAGTGTATATGTGTGTGTGTTGTATGCATGTGTGTATATGCACGTTCACATGTATGTGGGCACATGTGTTATGTATGTCTAAAGGCCTGAAGTTGACGTTGGATGTCTTCCTCAGTTGTGCTTCAGTTTATTTAATGAGGTAGGGTCTCTCACTGAACCCAAAGCTTGCTGGGTCCAGCTAGTCTAGCTCATACTTGCTCTGCCTCCTGAATGCTGGGATTACAGCAGATTACACACCTACTTGGCTTTTACGTGGATTCTGATGATCCAAATTCTTTTTTTTTCCCCCAAGACAGGGTCTCTCCATTTATCCCTGGTTGTCCTGGAACTCACTATATAGACCAGGCTGGCTTTGAACTCAGAGCTCTGCCTTCCNAGTGCTGGCATTAAAGGTGTGCGCCACCACCACCACCAGGCAACTGGTGATCCAAATTCTGATCCTCACGTTTACATGACAAGACTTTTATTTTCCCAGTCTAGATAAGAGAAATTTTACTATGGATTGCATATGGGGTAATGGTACTGTATCAATGTTCAGTTTCCTGAATGTGACAGAAACTTGGCAGTGATGTGGGTGATGTCCGAGAGTTAGGTGCCAGATGCCTATGTACGTAGAAGTAAAGTGTCATAATATCTGTGATGACTTTGCAAATATGCAGGAAAAAAGTGTNCACAGGAAGAGAAAAGGTAGACACGTTAGTGTCAACAACTGGTGACATCTATGTGAAGGGTAGGCACTAAGGCTCCTCTGGCATCACTTCGACATTAGCCTTGATAGTCACAGAGTCCTTGGTGAGGGTGTTTGCTAAGCTCTATGTAGGGAGAAGTCTTATACTTAATCAATGAACTTGTGAGCTTTTTCTAGTGTCAAGTCCAGGAAAAAAAATATATCTANGGGCCACATAAATACGTGAAATATTTGAGACTACCATGTAAACAAAGAAGTTACAGCCCAAATCTACCTGCAAAGTTCCCAGGAGTTGCTCACTGACATTTCTCACTCAAAGCACGCATACATACACTAGTGCTCTTANACCTTGTCATGATGGTAGAGCACCTTTCACAAGCCTTGCTGCAGTGTATCACTGATAGGCTTCATACTGTAGTGTTTCTCTCTCTGCTACCCAAACCTGAAGTTTAGGGGTGTGGTGGGTTGAATGAGAATCACCTCCATAAGCTCACATGTTTGAGTGCTTAATCACCAGGGAGTGGAACTGTATTAAAAGGATTAGAAGGATTTGGACGAATGGCCTTGTTGAAGGAAGTGGGTTGCTGGGGGTGAGGTCTGAGGTTTCAAAAGTCCATGCCAGGGTCAGTGTCTCTCTCTGCCTGCTGCCTGCAGATCAGGATATAAGGCTCTTCTCAGCTACTGAGCAACACCATACATGTCTGCTTCCTACCATGATGACTATGGGACTCTCCTTCTGAAACTGTAAGCAAGCTCCCAATTAATGTTTTATTTAATAAGAATTGCCTTGGTCATGGTGTCACTTCACAACTAGAGGACACTGACTGTTGTGGGAATTCTGTCATCAAGTCTGCTAGCCAATTGAAAGGGGCAGCTTGGCCCAGAGGGTGGAGTTT
Organism: Neotoma lepida; assembly: GCA_001675575.1. Lineage (NCBI taxonomy): Eukaryota > Metazoa > Chordata > Mammalia > Rodentia > Cricetidae > Neotoma > Neotoma lepida. The sequence goes on from LZPO01034908.1 coordinate 227,258, forward strand.
TTATTAGAGGGTACATGACCCAAATAAAATGCAGGACGGTAAGATGCACGCTCTCTAGGAAGGTGGACCAACTGGCAGCAAGCCACGGAGCAAATGGCNGCGGCTTGGTTCAGATTCCCCGTCCCCTATTGGAACAAAGAAGCGGTGGCATAAGTGGCGGCATATGGTGTCCAGGTTTGGATTCGTCGTCTTATCTTGTAATTATTGTGCACGGATTTTGCCTATTAATAAAACGTAACTCATTCCGCTGACTTCCTTCTTTATCTGGCGCCCAATGGCTGCCTGTGCCCACCTAGGCCCCAGGCTGGCCCACATGGCCTGCCTGCTCCTGGCGGTGGTCTGCCAGCGCCCCGNAACCGCGCACCAGCCTTGTGCATTTTCGCTGTGCCCCGCTACCCTTCCAAGTCCAGCACAGGCAAGCACTAGAGTGCAATCTAATACAATGTACAGGTGTTCTTTCAAACCAATTTTGTTCAGTGGGAACAAGTGCTGGAACAGAGTCCGCTGTGGCTCGGGCGGGAGAAGCCTGAGCTGCTTTGGCGTCGCACCTGCTCCATCTGCTGGTCAAACATCGTCACTACATCTGACCACCTTNACACGACCCAACCATCCAAGCATTGGCTACACTTGCTGGTCAAACATCGTCACTACATTTACAACAATTCTCCGAGGATCTGAGCTGCAGAAAGTCACCTGACAACTTTTAAACGGTAAACTATTAATAAAAGAAAAATAAAAAAGGGGAAGGACAATCTTTTTTTTTTCTAGTAATAACTTTTTTTAAAGATTTATTTATTATGTATACAGAAGAGGGCGCCAGACTCATTACAGATGGTTGTGAGCCACCATGTGGCTGCTGGGAATTGAACTCAGGACCTCTGGAAGAATACCAGTGCTCTCAACCTCTGAGCCATCTCTCCAGCCCCCGGAAGGACAACCTTAAAACCTTTCCCAGGCTAATGGGAATATCACAATGCAGGGCATTAGGACTCTGCTCACTGCCACTACTGACGGGATGCTAGAAAAACAACTGAAGAGATAAACAACTTACCTGGGATAGATACAATTTTGGTTATAATTGTTATTAGTCTGGCAATTCACATCTTATCCTTAAAAAATGGTTTGATAACGGTGCCAGATGTGAGAGACTGACTGAAAAGATACAGGCCTTAGAACATGGTATGCAAGCCTTACAAATAGTTACTGAGGAGAGTAAGACAGCTTTGACTGACAAGATAAAGGCTTTAGAAATATTTACCACTGAANAGATCAATAAAGTGACTGATGATAGGCAAACCTTACAATTAGTTACTAAGGAGAATAATATAGTTTTGACTGACAAGATAAAGGCTTTAGAAATATTTAGAGATGAAGAGAGTAAAAGGTGACTGATAATATGTGAGCCTTAGAACAGCTGACTACTCAAAATATACAGGCCTTAGAAAAAGCCACTACTGGTAAATTACAAGCTTTAGAAAAACGTACTAAAACTGATAATAAAAGCTTTCAGACACAGACAGAATGACTTGGTCTTTAGCATCTTTCACCTGCATCCCTATATGCATGGTGGGGATGGAGACTGTGTACTTCTTACCTTATCTCCAGATACCAGGCAGCTCCCATTGGTACTCCACCTGAGGATGGCAATGTCCGTGGTGTGTGGCAGGGGCACCGTGTGCTGCTCCTTATCCTGCTTATTAAACACTATCACCTCTCCAGTCTCCCAGCCAACAGCCAGGATAAGCCTTGTTGGGTGCCAGCATAGTGAAGTGACTTGGAAAGACCTTTCAATGTGGGTGTCAGGCACAGGCTCACCCTATGTGGAACAAAAAGTAAAATCCCCCATTGTAGATACTGGCAGGTATATCAAGAAACTGTCTAACCCACACACTTTACATCAGCTATTTTAAGATCAGAAGAGCTATTTAATAAGATGCGACAGCTGGTCTTCTGTGTGTGCTTGGGTGCACANGTGCATGTACTTGAGTACCTGTGTGGGGACTAGAGGCTGAGGATGGGTATCTTCCTCAGTCACTCTCCACATCATTTTTAATTAACAAATTATTTATTGGGGGCTGAAGAGATGGTTCAGTAGTTAAGAGTTCTTGCTGCTCTTCCAGAGGACCTGATCAGTTCCTAGCACCCACATCAGAGGGCTCACAATCACCTCTAACTCTAGCTCCAGTAAATAATCTGATGTCTTCTAGCATCCAATGGTACTGGCATACATGCGCGCTCACACACTCACACAAAATAAAAATAAAATCTTTTTAAAACAATTACTTATAAGCTGGGTAGTAGTGGAACATGTCTTTAATTCCAGTACTCGGCAGGCTGATGTCTCAGTGTGAGGCCAGCCTGGTCTACAGAGTGAGTTTCATAATAGCCAGGGATACCCAGAGAAACCTTGTCTCAAAAACAACAACAAAAAATTACCCATTTTATGTGTATACACATGTGTGTGCCATGATGTGTGTGGAGGTCAGACAGAGGACAACTTGGGGGAACTAGTTCTTTACTTCCATCATGTGGGTCCTGCAGAGTGAACTCAGGTCCTCAGGCTTGGAAGCAAGCACCTTTACTCACTGAGTCATCTCGACAGCTCACCTTATTTTGAGGTAGAGTCTCTCATGTGAACCTGGAGCTAACTGCTTCAGGTAGGCTGGCTGGCCAGCAAGATCCGGATCGTCTATATTCTGACCTCTATAGCGGTGAGAAAAGGAGTTTCTATCCTTTGAAGACACCCAGTTTGTGATAATTTGTTATAGCAGCCATAGGAAACCAGTACAGCTTGAAAGAGTCAACACGGGGCTGGAGAGATGGCTCAGTGGTTCAGGGCACTTACTGACTTTGCTAAAGACCTGGGTTTGGTTCCCAGCACCAACATGATGACTCACAACCATCTATAACTCCTGTTCCAGTGGATCCAGTGCCGCCTTCTGACCTCGAAGACATGCACCTGGTGCATATACACACAAACAGGCAAAACAATCATACACATAAAATAAATAAATCTAAAAAAATTCAAAGGGNCAACAGGAAGAGTTAAGAGGCATGTACAGCACAGGAGGCCAGGTTTAAGCATGCTCTTGAATCTATATGGCAGGGATAAAAGAATTACCATATATGAATGTGGTGATAGTTTGTTGTACTCTAATAAAACTTGCCTGAAGATCAGGGGACAGAGCCAGCCACAAGATTAAACTTAGAGGCCAGGCAGTGGTGGCACACACTTTTAATCCTAGCACTTGGGAGGCACAGATACGTCTGGATCTCTGTGAGTTCAAGGCCACACTGGGCTACATGAAATTGATCCAGTCTAGGAGAGAAACAGAGCCAGGCAGTGGTGGCACACAGCTTTAACCCCAGTATTTGGGAAGCACACAAGCCATTAATCCCAGCACTAGGAAGGTTGAGATNGGAAGTGAAATGGCTGGGTGGTGAAAGGTATATAAGGCGTGAGGAGACAGGAACTAGAGAGCTTTTTGGCTAAGGACTCAGAGGCATTCAGTCTGAGGATTCATGGAGATCGGCTGAGGAGTTGCTGAGGTGAGAAGTGGCTGTGGCTTGTTCCTTTGTCTCTCTGATCTTTCAGCTTTTACCCCAATATCTGCTGGCTCCAGGTTTTTTTATTATAAGACCATTTAGGATTCATGCAACATATGAAGGCTTTGAAGATTGGGAATAATTGGTCTTTAGGAAGAACCGATGAGGAGAAATCTAGAGCTAAGTTATCCCGACTCCTGGTCTCCACGTATCAAGAAAAGAAAAGAACACAAGAGCTAGAAGGTGCTGAAGTCAAAGTGGCTCTGATGACTCACCTGCTCAAGGTAGATGTCTACGGTGCCTCCAGAAGATGGGCTTATGGATGCTACTGCCAGGAATGGGTGGGTGGGGTGCCAGGTAATGAGAGAGGGAGACCTGGATGCCTCTGGGGCTTTGATTTGGTGGTCAAAATACAGTGCCATGATGATGCATAGATCTGGTCAGGGATGAAACCTGCAGAGAGCAAAAAACCACCAAGAGCAACTACATATAAAATTACAAAAATTACCAAAGGGAAACAAACCTACAGAGACACTTAGCACCTTCAAAATGGTCTTTAGACTAATGCGGGCGATTTCATTTATTAGAGACCTCTATAAGGGAGAAATACAAAATCAGAAGTAAAGAATTGGACTTNGAATGACCCACAGTGTGCTGGGAAAGAAGGAAAATTCATTGCCATCAAAGAAATAACTGAAAAGAGAATGAAAGCAAGTGAGCNCTGAAACCAGGGTTTCAAATTATTTTCTTGGTAATTCTCATTCCAGACACAATATGCATGATTTCAATTTCTACAGATACCTTCAAAGAAAACTTTGAAACAAAATAAGAGTAAACTGCCCATAAGAGAATATCTGTACAGGGGGGAAAAGGAGAAAAACAGCATTCAATTTCAGTAAAACCATAAAGCTCAAGAATGTCATCTAGCTATGACTTCCGGTAGAAGACAGATGTCTCTTATTAGACAGTCAGGATCACAGAGCTACAGTGATCGTAGAGAAGCTGAATTTGAAATATTACATGGGCTTGATTACACCTGATGCCTCTGCTGGTGCATGTGCGTGTACACACACACACACACACACA
>LZPO01034908.1:238878-255248 GCA_001675575.1 Neotoma lepida
ATAAAGGGAGAGAAGACTTAGTGCCCCCATGACAGGCATTTTTCATTTCTGTAACTTTGTTTTTGACTGGGTGTAGAAACTAGTTTATTGTTTCTATACTGATTCTACCTAGAGCAGATCTGCTTGATTCTTCCAGTCCTGCCACACTGCCAGAGAGACTCAAGGATCCTTTTGTGACTGAAACTCAGGAGTTACCGAGACTGTAAGAACCTGGGTTGGGACCTAGAGCCCTCTGATGCTCTTCCTTGTTTGGCCAGTTCATGTACTGGTGGACTACTCAGTAAAATAATTTATCTCTTGGAGCCTCAATTTCTTACCTTTAAAAAAAGAAAAAAATGGAGAGATGGCTCTGCAGTTGAGAGCACTTGTTGCTCATGGTTCCCAGCACTCAATATGTGTAACTATGTGTAACTCTAGTTCCAGATGATTTGGTGCCTTCTTCCAGCCTCTATGTATACTGCATGTATATAGTACACAGATATACCTGCAGACAAAACACCCATACACATAAAAATGAATACATCTTTTTTTAGAAGGTGTTTTTTTAAAAGATGCCTTCTAAACATTTGAGCTATTGCAGTCAGCTTTCCATATTGGAAAGAGGTTTGAACTAGCAGTCTAGGGCTCAGCTTCCACTCCAGAGCTCTCAAATGCCTGGTTCATGTGTGTAGCAGGGGAGAAGTAAATCATAATGCCTGAACTATAGATTCCTTTTGACTAGCAGATGAGCTCGTGGCTGAGACCTACACTTATCTTACCCTTCAGGGTTGAAGGAGTCTATTTTATAGAAGGGACTTGGATCTCATGTGTTTTCAAGAGAACTTTCTGCAAGATAGGCTTGCTGAAATCAACATATAGTTCTAGATCAGGTGAACTTCTGCTTAGCTTTTGCCTTTGGGGATGCTCCAAGCAGGAAACAGCCAAAACACTACCCTCCTTCGTATAGGTGGGGATGGGCTTAGGGCCTGGTGCTGCTTCACTGCTCTGTGGCCACCTTCAAGGCTTTTCATCAGGCATTGTGCCCAGTATTTACTTGCTGGCTGGGCTACAGTGGCGTGTACCATGAGGCCTCTGTGTCCACACTGTCCAGAGGGGAGGATAGAGCATCGTGGTTCCTCTACCCAGTCTAATTCAGTGAGAATGGGGCAGAGCCCATTGTAGCTAGGCATGGGCAGTAACATCAAGCAATGCCAGAAACCTTGAGGCCCAGGGAGAAGAGGAAGAAGAGGGGGACTGTCTTACTTCCAGCCACACNCTCTGTGACATGGAAGGCAGCATGAACATGTGATCCCTATTTCTGACATAGACTCCACCTGTTCTCAGTGAGCCAGGGCGCACAGTACCTTACAGACTGCTTGTGATGGCATCAAGGCAGAGAGGAAACTATCAGAACTGTGTATAACTGTGTATAATTGTGTTTTTGAGACAGGGGCTCACTCTAGCTCAGGCTGACTTTGAATTCATAAAGGGCCTACTGCCTTAGCTCTTATGTGCAAGTTTATTACTCTTTCATGATAAATCATAAAATTCGAGGAAGTTGTTAAGTAGGCAAGGTAACATCAACTACTATGTTGAAGGCTCACTATATAACTCCGGCTGGCCCAGAACTCACAGAAACCCACCTCCAGCCTCTGCCTACTCAGCACTGGGATTAAAAGCAGCCACCACTACACTTAGCTCATTTCCTCTTAAGGCTGAAATGTAGCTTCCACGGTGTCTGTCTTGGTAGGACTGCCTTTTGCTAGTAAAGAATGCTTTAGCGTCTTGATGTTTGTACCTTGTTTTGGATTGTATAGAAACTATTTCAGATAGCAAAGTCACAAATTGAAACATTGGTGTTGTCATATATAGTATATTGAAGGCCTTCGTTAGGTTGAATAACTGATGATCTTAGCACTAAAGAACAATATAAATAAAAACCACCTAAAAGCATTTGTTTGCAGTTAGTTCCATGGGGATAAAAAGTAGTGACTGTAGCAAACAATGAGGAAAATCCCTGTAGGAGCCCATGAGGAGGACTTACGTTTTTATGGAAACAATGGGATTTTAGTTGTGATTTCTTTGTGGGAGGGATGGGAGAACCTTTGAGGTATGACACTGAGCCTTGCAGGTGTGAGGACAGGGGGCTCAGTGGAAAGAAGGGGATCTCTTGTGGTGATAAATGAGTAACCTAGGGATGAGGACTGAGGCTCTCAGTCATCCTCAGAGTATAAAGGAGGGCATTTTAGGGTCTGGGCACCTTGGAAAGGTCTCACAGAACAGTTGGCATACAGATGCCATCTTTGGGGACTAGCTGAATGACCAGAGCTGAGAGAGGTCCTCAATTGTTTATTGAACACCTTTCATAAGAATCAAGCAGCGTCTTTGAGAACTGATGATGGGGCTGGGCCAGTAGAAAGTGTTTGGATTCATCCCTTGAGATGGTAATCACTGAGTACTGGCTTACTTATGAAGAGTTCCTTCTGTGTGACCTTGGTAGGGACGGTACCTCTCAGACACCTCTGTGACTCTACAAGCAAAGCTGCTTGTGCTAGCTTCTGATGGGAATGTCCTATGCCAGCAGAGACACAGGAGTTGAGGTTCCCTTCATGAACTCTTGCCTTTTGCCTTGACTATGTATACTGTAAACTGAAGTGGCCTTGTTGGGCCTTGATGGTGTGTGCCATCCTTGCCCCCTGTGAAATGTCCCTGTCTTCATATGCTGCCAAACATAGGCTATAAGGATGCTTTTCTGTGCTGGAATTGAGAGTGGACAAGCTTGGAGCTGATTCCAAAACACCTTTCTGAGAACAGACTAAATGAACAGGACAGTCACTGCATCTCTTGACTTAGCTGGTCGCCTGCCATTCTTCATTTAATGTTCTTCGTTCTCAGAAGGAAGCTCACAAACCACATAGGAGAGAGAGAGAGACAGGGAGAGGAGAGGAGGAGAGAGAGAGAGGAGAGGAGAGGAGAGGAGAGGAGAGGAGAGAGAGAGAGAGAGAGAGAGAGAGAGAGAGAGAGAGCGAGAGAGCGAGAGCGAGCGAGCTTCAAGACAGTGATTTAGTGTTCTTTTAAAATATGGCAGATTGTAATGGTATCCTGAGGTTGACCAAACTGTTCGTGTTCTCTGCCTCTCCCCTCTCTTCCCCCACCTCTCCTTTTCCCTCCCCTTCTCTGTTCTTCTCTCCCCCACTTTCTTTCCCTCTCCTTCTCCTAGTGATTGAACCCAAGGTCTCACCAATGAGTTATAATTCCCAAACCTAGTCATGAAGTTTGTAAAAATGTATTTTTAAGAAATAGAAATCTTTCAGAGTCCTCATATCTGCCATTCATGAACCATGTGGTTTGGGGAAGTCATCTAACCTCAGTTCCTTATCTTTTACAAATGAGGGAAAGACCTCAAGGGCAAGTTTCAAGCTTTGTCCCTTCNAGAATCCTGATTTTTGTAGGCCTGCATATAAGAAAAGCTGCTGCCGCATGATGTTTTGGTCAGGGAGGAAGAGGGTATTGACTCTAGAGAGGACTAGTGGCACCACAGCATAAGAATGGGCAGTCGCTTGGCATAGGGAGAAGCCTAGGTTTCCATTGAGAGTGTTGGGTCAGGCTTGGTTTTCCCTGCCTAGTGACCTTGGGGCTTTCATGCTTTTGATCTGAACTAGGTGCAGCTNTTGAGCTCTGCTTTATAAAGAATAGAGTCATATACATGTGTGTATGTATGTGTTTTCAAGTTGAAGTCGTATTCTATTACTCCCAGGCTTGCTGTATACTGAGCAGCCATGTAGCAGTGAGGAGCTACTCTCTTTTCTCAGCATTCCTGGTTGATAGCCAGGGTGATTTTTGTCTTCCTCAGGTAATATCAGGGCAACTGGGAAAGAGANCACAGCCATACATGCTCTGGAGACTCCCACTATAGGCATGGTGAGCTGTGTGAATAGAGAGGAAAATGTTGGAGTTGGTGGTGCACAGCTGGTCTAGTGACGGTAAAGCATCTGGAGGATTGAGGCACTGATGTTGGCAAGAGGCAGTAATGGGTTTTGTGGGGGTCTTCAGAGCCTGGGTGGAGACTGAGGCACAGGAGGACAGGACCACGCCAGTGTTCAGTGGTCCCTTGTCTGCCTCCTGTCCCTGAGCTGTCACTGAGCTTCTATTGCATGAAGCCTGCTGCCAAGCTTAGACCTGGGAGAATAGGACCTTGTTGTTGCTTTCAGGGGACTCTCCACTGGGGAGCCTGTTTGTATACACCATGTCTCTTCAGCTTTCGGGGCACTTACTTTTATCATACATGCTATGAGCAAAGCCCTCTGTGCTCTCCAAAGCACCCATGGAGCCCTGGCCTCTGCATCCTGTGGTAGTTTCCAGCCCTTGCAGTCTTCCCTGAAGTCACTTCATCATCTCTTACATTTTTACTTCTGCTGTTTTCCTGTTCACCTTGATCACTTTCTGTTTTCCTCTGCATTTTTCTGAACTGCACCTCTTCCAAGCTGTTGTTATCATAGTCCACCAGTGTTTCTGGTCCTGGTTCCTATTTATTTATTTATTTATTTATTTATTTGTTTGTTTATTTATTTATTTATTTATTTTTGTCTTCATCTGAAATTTTGGAGGAAGACTAGGTGTCAGCGTTCTTTCTGCAAAGCTTTTGGGTTCTAGGATGCTGCATAGTAAATGCTAGAAATGGTTGCATGGAGTGATTTACTTTTGTGCTTGAATATCCAGGTTGCCTTAATTTCCCTCCTAGAATATAGTACTTTTGAANTAACAGAAGGAAGGGCCAGGTATCTCAAAGCAAATGGCAGGCCCTTGGAACAGTGACTGTTGCTCTGAGGACTTGCTGCTTCAGCCCTTCTAACTGATGTAGATTCATGCTTAGGATTGAGACTTGGTCTACTCTGTCCCTGAGGTTCCTTCTACCTCAGATTGGTGTCCGTTTAGTTTTCCTTTCTACTCCACTCTTCCTTATCTAGGTCACCAGTGAACCAGTAAAATCTCAGACACTTGGGTTCTGGGATTTAGAAATGGTGTGTATGTTATTTTTGAGCATGCTAGTGCCAACGTAGACTAACAGGAGTTAACCTGAGTGGTCATAGTAGGGCGGGCTGGCTGGCATGATGTTCCTGAGGAGAAGAGAGCTTGTGCTTCCTGGGAAAGTAGAAATAACTCAGATGTCCTCCATTGTGGGGGTACAGAGGTGGACAGGCAGCACTTCCTGAACAGCAGCATCTGAAGAATTATGGGTTCCTGTGAACCAGATGTTCTGGTATTTAAGAACTGTTTTAATTTGTGACTTGATTTTCAGTCCACCACAGAAACATCTCCTGTCTCCTGGAAGTGCTGTCACACCCTGCCTGTTGCAAACACCTTAGGAAGCCCCAGGTTTGTTGTGCTGAATGGACGTCTTGAAGTTTGTCCAGCCTTTCCTTGGCCTGCTGTGTAGCCCAGGGACCTGAGTAGCATTGCTGGTGTAGACGCAGACTGGAGTCTTTTTCCATTCTGTGGCTGTGTTCAGAGCAGTAAATACTGAGTATCACACACAGCACTGACTGTATTAGCAACTTCCACTCTGAATAAAATGTGTGCACTATCTAGGAAGGTTACCATGAGCCATGTGATGTCATTAACTGTTGGAAATTTGGTGTGAGATTAAGGAACTTGGTTTCTTTTATATGTTTTTGTTAATTTACTTATTATTTTTGTTTATTTAGGGAGACAGGGTCTCACTGTGTAACCCTTGGCTGGCCTAGAGCTCACTACATAGACCAGGATGGCCTTGAACTCATAGAGATCTGCCTGCCTTTGCCTTCTGAGTGCAGGGATTAAAGGTGTGCACCACCATGTTTTTTATTCTTAATACTTAAATAGCCTTATGTTATTTAGGTTATTACTAAGTAACTGGACAGTTTGGCTCTGGTAAACCATTGATTTCTGTGTTGTTTTTGTAAGCCTGCTAGTATTGCCTCTTGAAGTTAGCCCACACATATCTTACTGAGAGACTAGATCCCCTTTTATGTAGCTAGCTAGCTAAAATGTTTTCCATTTTCCTGCGTGCAAATGTGCAGTTTTCTGAGTGATGAGATGTTTTCAAATATTCTGCCTTGAAATATGGCTGTTCTTTGATTCACAATGAGGTTGCCTCCTAATGAACTCATCATAGGGTAGAAACTTTGCTAAGCTGAAAGTCCACTTAATAAACCTAAGCATGTTCTCATATTTTGTTCAGATAGTCTTTTCAAGTGTTGTGGGTTAATGGGCTTCTGGTTTTGTGTTTGTGTGTGTATGTTTGTTTTTGTTTTTTGAGACCGTTTTTCTGTGTAACAGCTCCAACTGTCCTGGAACTCACTATTTAGACCAGGTTGGCCTCGAACTCACAGAGATCCACCTGCCTCTGCCTCCTGAGTGCTGGGATTAAAGGCGTGCGCCACCACCTCCCAGCTGGGCTTATAATTTTTAATTTTTTATCTTTCACACTCTTCTATGAAGCTGCTTCATTGAAACTCCCCAGTAAAGGGAGACCTTAGGGGAGGAGTACCCTGACACTATCCAGGAAGAGCCTCACAAGGCTGACTAGAAATTGAATCTCACATGGAAAGGCCTACAGTTATCTCATTAGGAAAACATTTTCACAATTTTCTGATCCAGACATGGTACAAAGGCCTGTAAACCTAGTATTTGGGAGACTGAAGCAGGATTGCCATGAGTTCAGGGCAAGCCTGGGCTACTGAGTGAGACTCTGACAAAAAAACAAAAACAAAAAAGTTCTGTTGTTTAGCATTTTCTTTTTAAAGGATTTTTACTTCTGTGGTCTTACTTTCTCTCTCATAAGATTGTTTCAAGCTTGGAAGGTTTCTTGGCATTCTGTGGTCCTGCAATTTTATAAAAGATAACTTTAAAATAAAGGTGCTGTGAGATTCTGTTCCCTACAACAAAAAAGAAACTCAATTGGCAGAGCACTAGGCCTGTCTCTTATACACATCTAGATGTGTATAAGAGACAGAGGCTAGGGCATAAGGTTTTTTATCTGTGGCCTCGTTTTTGTCTTCGGGGTCCCTTACGTTTTATAGTGCTACCCTGTTGACAAAGGATTTGGAAAGATTTTGCTAAAAATCAGGGACTGATGCTTCAGGAGAACTTTTAAGGGTGGTGGTACTTAGGACCCCAGAGATAACGTAGAGGCAGATAAAAGAGAAGAGAAGAGGTCTTAGGTTTGGAGATAGGCTCAGTGGTGGAGTGTTTGCCTAGTGTGTGCAAAGGCCTTGTGTTCTAATTTCTGTTGCTGGAGAGGATTAAAAAGAGACCAGGAGTCTTTACACCACAGCACCTTAGGCATTAAGTGGCCTGTATTCAAAAATATCCATCTTACTTATGTAGACAGTCTTTTACACATGAAATACCCTCTGTCACTTAAAAGTTCAGTTTGTTTATTCAAAACTGTGGTAAGAGGCTAGAGAGATGGCTCAATGGTTAAAAGCACTGGCTGCTCTTCCAGGGGACCCGGGTTCAATTCCCAGCTCCCACATGGCAGTTCATAACTGGCAGTTCATAACTGTNTGTAACTTCAGTTCCAGGGGATCTGACACCTTCACACCAATGCAATTTAACTTTAAATAAAGTTAAATTATTTTTTAAAAAAATCTTTAAAAAACTATAGTTCAGACTATTTCAAATAAAACAAAAAAACATTTTGTTGTAGAATATTAAGGTGTGTTACTTTTGTTTATGTTGCATTCGTTTTAACTCGGTGTTGCTGTGCCTGTCTAAAACACCTGATGGTCTAATAAAGAACTGAACGGCCATTAGCAAGACAATAGAAAGGATAGGTGGGGCTGTCAGGCAGAGAGAATATATAGGAGAAACCTGGGAGGAAAAGAAGAAAAGAAGCAGCCAGAGAAGGAGGAGGACACCAGGGACCAGCAAACCAAGGAGTAAGAGTAAGATTACAGAAGTAAGAGAATGGGAAAAGCCCAGAGGCAGAAGGTAGATGGGATAAGTCAAGCAAAGCTGGCAAGAAACAAGCCAAGCTAAGGCTGGGCATTCATAAGTAAGAGAAATCCTCTGTGTGTGGATTTATTTGGGAGCTGGGTGTCAGGCCCCCCAAAAGAGCAGAAAACAACCAACAACAACATTTTGAACAAGAATCAGGATGAAATATGATTCTTGGATTTGCTGGAGGGACAGGGATTATACTCTTGAGTATGAACAAAATGTCAGATTCACTNTATTGTTAAAACAATCCACACAGGCTCTCAACAGTACAAACATTTTAGATTCAGCTCTGGCTTCTGTTCAGGACTCAGTGGCTTTTGGGTCTCTGTTGCTGGCATCGCTGTTTGAAGAGTTGGAGTTGGGTTGGGCAATGGGCCCCTGTCCTTGGTGTCCCTCTGTCCACCCTGCTTCTATCCCTCGGCTTTCTGGAATAGGTCACTGTATAGTTCTTTCTCTCCAAGGAGGTGACGGTGGCGCATCATCTTCTGGAAACGTCTCTGTGGTTGCTCCTGCCACCCCTGCAGGAGGTTCACGCTCCTCTTCCCGGAACTTAGGATCTTCAGTGCCTGAGAAGGAAGAAGGAAAGAAGGTCCGGAGGCAGTGGGAGTCGTGGAGCACAGAGGACAAAAATACCTTCTTCGAGGGACTGTATGAGGTGAGTTGTAGACATGAGACAAAAGCCCACAAGCAGTCATCCTCTTGAGTTCTCACTGTTTACCTTGTTTCAGGCAGTTGTCGACTCCTTCCTGGGGCCGTTAGAATGAATCCCCTTTCCCAAGGCTCTCAGTCATGTTTCGGCACACTTCTTGCCTGGAGTATGATCCTCCTTAGGGCCTTTCCTTCCTTGGCTATGCAGTGGCTGATTTGGTAGGTGTGCCCAAGTACAGAAGGATAAACAGATATCTGTCCCCATCATCCAGAAGATATTACAGCTAACTTAGAGCCAACTTCCCAGACCCACTGTCTACTGATGTGGCTGTGCCCTGCCAGCTGTCTTCACTTGGAAGTTTGTTTCTCATAGCCTTGTAGTTGTGAACACGCTTTCATTAACATCAAATGTGTTTTTCACTGAGATCACTTTTTTAAGGGTTTATTTGAATTTTATATGTATGTGTATTCACACCACATGCATGCAGTACCCCTTAGAGGACAGAAGATGCCAGATACCCTACAACTGCAATTACAGACGGTAATGAGCTGTCACCTGGGTGCTGAGAATTGAACCTGAACCCTCTGGAAGAGCAGCCAATGCTCTTGACTGCTGTGCCCTTTTCTCATTAAAACAACAACAACAAATGCCTATCTGTGCTGCAGCCATGCCCATTCCTTTATGTGCTGCTTGGGCTGATTGTTGATCCAGTTGTTGTAGAATGTTGTTTTAAGGTGTGTTACTTTTGTTTATGTTACATTTGTTTAACTCTGTGAAGCTGTGTTACTGGGCCTGGCTAAAACACCTGATGGTCTAATATAGAACTGAAACGGCCAATGGCGAGGCAGGAAAAAGGATAGGTGGGGCTGGCAGGCAGAGAGAATAAATAGGAGGAGAAATCTGGGAGGAGAGGAAGAAGTAACCAGAGAAGAAGGAGGACATCGGGCCAGCCACCCAGCTACACAGCAAGCCACAGAGTAAGAGTAAGATGTACAGAAGTAAGAGGAAGATAAAAGCCCAGAGGCAAAAGATGGGTGGGATAATTTAAGTTAAGGAAAGCTGGCTAGAAATAAGCCAAACTAAGGCTGGGCATTTATAATTAAGAATAAGCCTCCGTGTGTGATTTATTTTGGAGCTGAGTGGTGGGCCCCAAAAAAGCAAACAACAACAGCAGCATCCAATCATAGAGGTGAGTGGTTGCAGTAGATGTGTCCCTTGGGCACGTGCGTGTGTGTCTGTGTATCTGTGTGTGTCCATCCATCTCCAGGGTCTTGTGCATGCTAAACAAGAAATTACTACCGGGCTGATTCCCAGCCTATTTATCCATTTTTGTCAATTAATTTTTTTTCTATCCTTGCACATTCTGTTATTGTAAATAACACTGTAGTGAACATCTTTGTTTGCATTCCTTGTTTTAGATGACTTCTTTGGCATGTTGACTTCATTAGTGAGCCTTGTCCTCTTAATAGTTAATTCACTGGAGAGATGGATACACCTTGCCAAGTCTAGGAAGGACAAGCTCAACACAAAAATGAGGCCTAGGAATTTAAATCATGAAGTATTTACAGAAGATTAGAAAAGGAGACACTTCTCATGGGCTACACACTTGGTTTCACTATATTCCTATGGCTGGTGTTGCTCCTTCCTGTAGCTGATAGACTAAGTTCGGCCCCATTCCAGGTGGTGTGTGACTGGCATGTTACGTGATTTGCCCCTTGTTATCCATAGGAAGAATGGAATAGGTACATATAAGACTTGTTAGGGTAGTTGCAAAATCATTCAAACAGATGTGAAAGGGCTCTTTTTTTCAGAGTTATAATAAAGCTGTATAGATTATATCTTGCTGTCAGGCATAGAAGACTTGTGATTCCTGATGGGTTGTAAGAGTGTGCAACTGTTAAAAACTGTAACTATTATGGTGTTTTCCTTCCTTCCTGGAAGACTGAGCTCTGCAAGGTGATCTGGTCATCCAGCTGCAGAAAGTGAAGTGTAAGATGTGGTTGTTGATTAAAAGCAGTGGGGAAAGATGTTCTTGGTAAGAATATCCTCTGCCATTCTCTAGGTGCACAGAGCATTTCGTCCAGTTGGGCTAGCCTTCTTGTTTCCTTTTCTATCAGCCAGGCGTGTGTTTTTATGTAGTTGTTTGGTTTTTCACTCTTACTCTTTTGGCTTTTGACTTTTCTGGTCTGTTAGGAGCCCAGCTCCCAAATAAATACCACACAGAGGCTTATTCTTAATTATAAGTGCCCGGCCTTAGCTTGGCTTGTTTCTTGCCAGCTTTTCTTAAATTATTCTGTCTACTGCTGTTTGTTGTTTTTGCTCTTTTGGGGTGTCCGCCACCCAGCTCCCAAATAATTAGAAATGTCTGACCTTAGCTTGGCTTGTTTCTATCCAGCTTTCCCTAACTTGAATTATCCCATCTAACTTTTGCCTTTGGGCTTTTACCTTTCTTCATTTCTGTGTACCTTTCATTATTTCTTACTTCGTGGCTTGCTGTGTAGCTGGGTGGCTGGCCCCTGATGTCCGCCTCCTTCTCTGGCTGCTCTTTTTTTTTTTCCTCCTCTCCTCTCAGATTTCTCCTATTAATTCTCTCTGCCTGCCAGCCCTGCCTATCCTTTCTCCTGCCTCCCCATTGGCTGTTCAGTTCTTTATTAGACTATCAGGTGTTTTAGCCAGGCACAGTAACACAGCTTCACAGCATAAACAAAAGTAACACACCTTAAAATAATATTCCCCAAAAGTCTACCTTTTGCCTCTGGGCTTTTTCCTTTTCTTACTTCTGTATATCTTACTTTCACCCTTACTCCATGGCTGACTGTGTGGCTGGGTGGCTGGCCCCTAGCGTCCTCCTCTCCTTGTTCTGTTGCTCTTTCTTCTTTTTCTCCCAGGTTTCTCCTCCTNTTTATTCTCTCTGCCTGCCAGCCCCGCCTGTCCTTTCTCCTGCCAGGCTATTGGCCATTCAGCTCTTTATTAGACAGGCACAGTAACACAGCTTCACAGAATTAAACAAATGCAACATAAAAGATGCAACACATCTTGGCATCATTAACCAAATGTTCACAGCACAAACAAATATAGCACATCTTAAAATAATATCCTACTACATTTCCCCCATTTTGTCTAAATAAAAAGAAAGGTTTTAACTTAAACATAGTAAGACTATATACAATAACAATTATCAAGTAGGGAGTACATTCACAATGTCCAGTTAGTTTGTGTCTGGCAAATTTAAAGAAAATACTCCATTATCTATCCTATCTTAGTGAATCCAAAGTTTTATACCTAATTTACTTTTTTTCATAAGTAAGGAAAACTGCAACTATAACTATCTAGTCTTCAACTCCATCAAAGACCCAGAAGGATGTAATATTATCTAACAACAGAGACATTTGGCTACCTGGACAGTTATCCAAAGTTCCTCTGCAGTGTTGGGGCATCCGTCTTTAGCCTACAGGCCCGGAATATCTGGCAAACTTTTCAGTGAAGCAAGAAGTTTGAAGGACTGCCCTGCCTGTATTGGCAAACTTTCCTCTGTGTCCTGCAGAATATCTGGCAGACTCTTCTGTGAAGCAGGAATTTTGAGGAACTGTCCTGCCTTGTTTTGATAAAGTTCAACAGTCTTTTTCCTGTGCGTCCTGCATGTCCAGTCTGCATAGCCTGCAGTCAAAGGCAAGAGCAGTTTCTTTGCCCAGTGGCTAACCTTGCCACAATGAAAGCAAACTCTGTAAGGAGTTTCTTCAATGCCTATCACCCAAAAAGTAAATTGGTGCTGCCAGGAACAGATGTGTCTCATTGTCATGAAAATCCATAGGTTAACAAAAACATTTTAAATGCCATATTCTGTAGGTCTTTGAAGTGTTTGAAAACCATTTATCTATCCAAAATATCTCTCCATATGATCTTGAAAACATACCTAACATATCTACAAATTTGATTGTTATAAATAACTGACTACTAACCTATGTTTCTTGATTATCCTAAGTAGTTCATAATAATAGCCTTCAAAAACTAGTTTTACCTTACATTTTTAAATAAACTGCATAGATATAATACTTTAAACAAGATTAGAAACATATATACAATATGTTATAACAAAAATAACTTAAATTCGTATCAATATACAAAAATCCTTTAAACGAGTAGAAACATATATAGTGTGTTGGGACAAAAATTACCTTAAATTTGAATCAATATTCCAAAATCCATGCCAATGCAAAGTATCTGAGATTAATAGTTGTCTTTTTATCCTATATTCTTACATTTCCCTAAATTACAACAAACATCCATAACCCACCATATAACCAAAGACCACCCAGTCTATCTCTTAGGAATGTGGTCATCGTGTTATCCAAACTGCTTCCTGCTGTCTGTAGATGAAATTACCTTTAGGGTCCCAGAGAGAAAATTTGAGATAATGGCCAACCCCTGGAAAGACCAGCTATAATATTTGATAGAGATCACCTGTCAAGATTCAAGAGGTCTTCCCTGATCAAACCTGATGAACATCATTCCCGAAGGAATCCACAGCCTTTCATCTCCTGTGGGAACAAAACTCCAAAGCATTTTTTATTTACATTTGACAAATATATTTTTTGTCTTCCTTTTTAAAGTTAAGGTAACCAACCCTAAAGTATCTAGGTTGGCTGAATCCTGCAGTCCTGCTCACAATCCCATGTCTCCCAGCAGCTGTCTCTCGCCTATCAGTCATCAAAAAATTCAAAATCAACACAATACTATACAGGATCCAGGCCCCCTGTGTATTTCCCATCTCTATGTAGCCTTTTTTTTTTCTCCAATTATTACTTTACTTCTCTCTCTAAAGACTTGATTTTTAAACTATTCATTTCTTTTCTATGACTATACCCTGTTTCTTTTCTTAAGCCTATACATATTGTTAAACACTCTGTGAGCTGTTTAGAGGTTTTTTTCCAACTAGACCTCTTTTACTGCATATATCTAATTTTTTTTGCCCATGTGAGCAAACTTTAAACTACTAAGCGGCACAGACCTCTGCAAGGCTTTGGTGGCTGGCTCCACCTGCTTCTGGGGTCATGAAAGCCAAGCCTAAACCTCACAGCCAGGTTAGAGCTACATGACCAGGAACTGCATTCAGCCTTCTACCTGTGGGAAGCTGGTACCTGGGTTGCCGTTTTTTATTTTCTATTTAGCACTGCCGGCCGAACATCAGTGCCTCTTAAAGTGTCCTTTTTCTTTCTTTCTTTTTTTTTCTTCCAGCTTTTGTAGGCCCTATATGCAAACTTGAGAGCCCCACATTGGTACACCAAAATGTAGTCTGCTTTTTTTTCCTCTTTTGGCTCTTTTGGGGGGCCCCACCACCCAGCTCTCAAATAAGTTGCACATGGAGGCTTATTCTTAATTATAAATGCCTGGTCATAGCTTGGCTTGTTTCTTGCCAGCTTTTCTTAACTTTAAATTATCCCATCTACCTTTGCCTCTGGGCTTTTACCTTTTTCTCTTTCTGTCTGTCTGTCTTTCTTACTCCATTGTGTGGCTGGGTGGCTGGCCCCTAGCGTCCTCCTCTCCTTGTTCTGTTGCTCTTTCTTCTTTTTCTCCCAGGTTTCTCCTCCTATTTATTCTCTCTGCCTGCCAGCCCCGCCTGTCCTTTCTCCTGCCAGGCTATTGGCCATTCAGATCTTTATTAGACAGGCACAGTAACACAGCTTCACAGAGTTAAAACAAATGCAGCATAAAAGATACAACAACATCTTTGCATCATTAAACAAATGTTCTACAGCATAAACAAACGTAACACATCTTAAAATAATCTAGTACATTTTTAGGTCTCCTGAAATCCTTGATTAGTAATAATGTTATTAATGTTTTCTATGGTTTGATACAGGGAGAGGAAGAGAGGGAAAGAGAGTTATTCTAGTTTGGTTGCTGTTGCTCTAATAAACACCATGNCCAAAAAACAACTTGGGGAGGAAAGGGTTCACAACTGCTAGGTCATAAACTATCACTGAAGCTTTGAAGTCAGCATAGGAACTCAGGTAGGAACCTGGAAGCAGAAACCACAGAGGAACTGGCTTACTTCCCAGGGCTTGCTTAGCTAGCTTTCTTTTTATACAATCCAGGATGATATGCCCAGGGGAAGCCCTGCCTATAGTAGGCTGGGCTCTTCCACGTCAATCATTCATCAAGAAATTGGCCCCACGGGCCAATACAATGGAGGCAATTTGAGGGTGTCTCTTCCCAGGTGACTCTAACTGGTATCAAGTTGACAAAAAATAACAAGTACAAGAGTGTGTATGTATGCCTTATGTCTCGTTTGTGTTCTGACTAAAAGACCCTGGTGAGGCCTTGGTGTATGTTTGGNCAGTGTGGGCAATTGAAATCTCCAGCAGTGGGATTAATGGTAGCTGAGCATAGACATCTGTTCTGAGAATTGTTTCTGTAATATTTGTTAATGCGTGCATGTGTGCGTGCGCTCATGTGCGCACCTGTAACTATGCAAAAAAAATGCTGGGAATGAAATCTTTGTGCGTGCTAGGCATGGTATTCCCCCACTGCATAGATTTGCACACTCTCACTACCTTTTTGAGGAACNTAGTCTGCCTTATTTCCCACCAGTGGAGACCCAGCTCAGAGCCACACTCCTGGCAGAGGAACCTGGGCGCTGGTTCTGGCCCTGAGGGTCCAGGTGTCTGACCAGATGCAGGGACTCCACTGCTGTCTTTGTCCTGGACCTCAGTCTATTTCTTCTCTCTTGCTTAAGACACCCACATCTCCAGCTCTGGTGAGGACAGTTTTGGGCTTGAACTCAGATTGTTTTTTCAAGTGATGGCCCATCTAGACTCCACCCTGTGGCTAGCAGTGAGTTCTAGTCCAACTGCTAGAAGTGAGCAAAAGTGGGCAGGTGGGTGTGCCCTGACTGGAAGGCACCTTGGACCTGGACCTTGGCTAAGTCTCTTTGGTTTCAATGGTATTTCTATATAGAGCCTACAACTGCACTTTTTTTTTTTTTTTAAATAAATTAATCTTTATAACCATACTGTGCTTAATTTACTGCATTGAGAACTGTGGAGGCTTTGTCTCTGATGTGCTTCTCAAAGTACCCTACCCTTCAGTGGCTTAACATCGTATCAGAGAAAAACAACAGACACATGCAGGGTGATTGTAGGGCACATACTCAAGTCCCACAGACAGTGTAGTTTGAGAATACAGGTTCAGAAGTCATAAATGAGGCAGTCAGGCCTCAGGACAGTGAGGCTGTCTGTATCTGTTTCCTGTTCAAGTTAACAGTTGCTGAGGAGTTAGCCTCCCAGCTAGACACAGGAAAGTATTTCAGACCCAGCTTTTCCTTTGCATGATTGGGTACCTATGTTATTTTCCTTTTTACAAGATTGGGTCTTAGTCTGTTGCCTAGGCTGACCTCCAGTTCCCCATCCACCTAGCTTAGCCTGTTAAGTTTTTTAAAGCAATTGAGTAAGTTTTAATTTAAATTAATTTAACTTTTAATTTTGAAACTATTTCAGACTTTAAACATATTATAAAAAGCCAGTGAGGTGGCCCAGCATGTAAAGGTGTTTGTCATCATGCCTGACTACCTGGCTTGATCCCCAGGACTCACATAGTAAAAGGAGAAGACTTGACTCCCACAAGTCATCTCTAACCTCTACCTTTGTACTGTGGTACATGCACTCATCTACATACACCAAAACCCCCAAAGAGTAAAAACCTAAAACAAAATTCCCTAGCAGTGATGGATCCTTGATATATCTAGCCCAGTTTTGCATTA
>LZPO01034908.1:266673-286940 GCA_001675575.1 Neotoma lepida
CAGCTTATGTGCCAGGGACAGGTCCTGATCCCACTGCTAGGGGCCCCACCTACAGACCAAGCTACACGACTGTCACCCACATGTGGAGGGCCTAGGTTGGTCCCATGCAGGCTCCCTAGCTGTGGTCCAGAGTCCACGAGCTCCCACTAGCTCAGGTCAGCTATCTCTGTGGGTTCCACCATCATGATCTTGACCCCCCCCTTGCTCATACAGTCCCTCCTCCCTCTCTTCAACTGGACTCCAGGAGCTTGGTCTGGTGCTTGGCTGTGGATCTCTGCATCTGTAAGCTTATATTTTCATGAGCAACCCAGGCCTGATAGGGTTGAATTGCTGTAGAAGAGCACTGTGATCTNCCAAGACTGTTGCATAGCCTTAGATNCCGATGAAGTTCCTAGATATATCTTGTCTCAGAAGCCATCAGAAGGTGGGACTACCAGCTATGTTTGTTGGGGAATTAAGAGGTGAGATTGACTTGCTCTGTGTCCCCATGTGTTATGGTTTTATCTGTAGATAAGAAGTGTCCCGTGACGGCTAGTACCATCCCTGTGATTTGATCTGGAAGGAGCAGGTCTTCCCTGATTTTATTTCAGAATTCACTAAGTGAAACTATTTGTTTCAGGCCCTTTTTTTGTCTCATGAATAAAGCACAAGACTGGACATATGGAAAGACAGGCTCAGTACCGGGATAGGTACATCTTCATTAGCCTTGACTCTGGCTACTTAGCATGTACGCCCCAGGAAACATCTAAACAACAGATTGCAGGGCAAGTAACAAGAAGCACTTCTCTAGCATGTATGAGGTCCTGGGTTCAGTTCTCAGTACTGACAAAGAAAAATGAAAGAAATGTAGAAGGCCTTGTAAGGACTAATGGACAGGGTAACTTTGGATCGAGTAGTTTGAGATTGCTTTATACTCCCAGACAGCAGGTGGGTGGGTGTACCAGTGTTGAAATACGCTGACTCAGGCACAGCTTCTGCTGCTGCTTACACATGCATCCCTGACTTTGAGAATCCAATTGGAAATGGTGATGGCACTGGAGCCTCAAAGTCCCTGGATCCTGTTTCCTTGTGTGGCTCTTTTGCTGAGCAGATGACTACCCTGGATGGGTGACTTGTTTTTTGTTTTTGTTTTTGTTTTTTAACAAGGCCACTATTGATGGGATTCACCTGGCCCTACCACAGCTCCTACCTGGAATAGATGAAGCAGATGGCTATAGCGGGTTCTGGGTGTCGATAGGGTGAGTGTTTATGTCAGCATGGGTTGCAGCTTGTGGCAAGGAGAGGAAACACTGATTCCTGGCTAGGCCAGTGTCCTAGGTAAGACCCTGAGAAACTTCTGAGTAGCACTAGGGAAGTTGATAGGCATTTCCCACTCCTACTTGATGGGTGCCTTACCCAGTACTGTCCAGCAATTATACCATGGTGTTCTGATAGCTTGTGCAAAGATTTCTGTATGAACCTCTGGGCAAGTTGAGGCAGAAAGTTTGTACATTGTGGTCATCCATTGGAAATGTCTAAGTGACTGTGTGCTATCATGAGAGGGTAGGTGCTAGAGTAGAGGCTGCCTTGGCATTGCATCAGAGGCAGGTCTACAATTAACAACTCTTTTACTGTGCCTGCAAGTGTGTGCCTCTGTGCACGTATGTATCCGTAGAACATTTCATTGAAATGATAGGTGTGAGTAGGTAACAGGAAGAGGTCCTACCTTGAACATCTAGAGACAGCTTTCTAAGGTACAATGTTTAAGCTAAGGGTACACAAGGTGCAAAGGAAGGAACTGCAAGGACTACAGTGGCTACAGAGGAGAGGCCAGGTGTGGGTCTAAGTCTGGTGGGTTGGGACAGCCTTGTTCTGCCGCATGCACCGCTGGGGTCTTCAGTGGTCTTCAGGTATTTCTGGAAGCTAGAGGAGGCAAATCAGGAAAGTCCCTGTGCTGGGTAGACTATTTCTTTGGCTCCTGTGAAGAGTTAAGTTAGGGGTGCATGTTAGGACTGGCATTTAGTGGTCGTTTGTTTTGTTTTGTTGTTGTTGCTGTTTTGTTTTTAAGTTTTATTTATGTTATGTGTGTGTTTGCCTATGTAGATGCATGTGCATACTGTAAGATGAATTTCTAAACGGTCTTGTTAAATAAAACACGGAGCCAAGGATAGGGGTGAAAGTGTGACAGAGATCAGAGGAATTAGGAACAGCTACCAACCTCACCTCACAAGCTGCTGCTTCCAAAAGAGAGTGTGACTGTCCACACCTATATCCCTTTTTGTTTTGTTTTTCCATTGGCTCTNTCAGATTAGCTACATTACTTTTTGTCTGTCTGTATATGCTGGGATTAAAGGNGTGTGTCTCCATGCTTGATTCTGTTGACCTGGAATTCTCAGAGATCCAGACAGACCTTGCCTGCTAGGTGATAGGATTAAGGGTGTGTGCTAACATTGCAAGGCTAGCGGCTGACCTTGTTCCTCTGACCCTCAGATAAATTTTATTGGGGGACATAGATAAAATACCACCACAGCATACCCTGGTGCCCACAGAGGTCAGAAGAGGGTACTGGATCCCCTGGAACTAGAGCTACAGATAGTTGTGAACCACCATGTGGGTGCTGGGAATCAAACCTGGGTCTTCTGAAAGAACAAGTGCTCTTAACACTAAGCCATCTCCCCAGCCCCCTGTTTGGTGATGTAATATTTTCCATATTTTCACTTTTTGCCTATAGTTATATGAGTTTGACATTTGGAGGTTTATATATTTTATTGAATTTGGTAGCATTTACGTTGATATTATTTTTTAGAGCAGTTTTTAGGTTTACAAGAAAATTGTATAGAAGGGCACAAGATCCTGCTCAAGGCCCTGGGTTCCATTCCTAGTACATCAAAAATAGCATTATTACAATTGATGAGCCTGGTGACTTTTTTCCTTAAATCCTAGTCTGAGGGATTTGAGGCAGGAGGATTATGATAAGACAGACAGTTGTGATACCTCTGCTAATGCTTGGTCATCATTGACTGTGGTTTATGTTAGGGGTCTTGGTGTCAGACATGTTTACGGTTGGACAGGTATAGTCAANCACCTCCCCTCCCATTACCATCTCATTCGGAGTACTTTCTCTGTCCTAAAAATCCATTATCTGCTGTCTATTTGTCTCTTCCTCTACTGTTTGAGAGTCCTGCTTTCCCCTGAGCATCATCTGGTTGGAGTCAACCAGTACACAACCTGTTTAGATTGGCCTCTACCATTCCCAATTCTGAGTTTAACAAGAACTTCATAGCAGGGAACATCTAGCCCATGCCTAACCCCAGGCCACCATAATGCTACTCTCTATAATGCTTTCCTTTTCTGAACAGTCGTCTGTTTGAATCCATCACATAACCTATGAGGTTGGTTTCTCTCTTTGAGCAGTGTGCATAGNACACTCTCAGGCATTGTACAGTGCTCCACAGCTCACTGCCTTTCCATGCCCAATGGGGTTAGTAGCATGAACATATCTATCTGTTGATCTGTCCTTTGTGGAGCCATACTGGGTTATTTAGGGTTTTTAATGTTTCTGAAGAACTGACTCCAAGGCTAAACTATGAGGCTGTTTTGTGAGCATGGGTTTTCATTTCACCTGAGCATCCCCTAAGAAGAGATGTGGACATGTATCTGTCTTTACTAGAAACTCTTCCAAAGCCCAGCCCAGGTGCTCCAGTGCTCCCAAGGACTTTTGATACGTCCAACTGGTATGAAATTGCTTTGAGTTGTATTTCTTTGATGATCAATAACATTGAGCATGAGTTTTTGTTGTTATTGTTTCTACCTCTGTGTGTGTGTGTGTGTGTGTGTGTGTGTGCGCGCGCGCGCGCACGTGCCTGTTTTGTTTTTAAAGCCCATTCCTTTGCAGGAGGGCTCTTTGTGTCGGAGCCTGCTGAGTCCAGTTCCAACCTGTCAAAGGGTTCTTGGTGGGGAGGAGAGAGGAATGAGGAAATGATAGAAACATAGAAAGAGATGATAAGAAAGACATAGGATAGCTTCAGGAGGGCCCTGGGTCAATACCCAGTCACATCAAGATTTATTCCAAAGGGCTTTTTATACAATGCCAAGGGGCGAGGTAAAAGTTCTCCCCCTTTCAAGATCAAAGCACAACGTACAGCCAAGTGTAGACCCTTCAAAACACTTGATAACCATGCCTGTGGCCAAATCATCCCATTATGCAGCTCTGCTGGGTAAAGCAAGCTCAGATTCTCACCTTGAGTAAGGTCTTACNAGGAAGCTGCTGTGGACCTCCACATCTTTGTTAAAGGAAGTTGTTGAAAAATTGATTCCTCCATTCTTTACAATATTCTTCCTGGTTCCTTTCTGTGTTCCTGCTCCAACATCACTATTAGTGCTGTATCACTTTTCATCAGTGTGTTTTACCTGGTATAAGGTAGTTCAATAATTTTGAGTTATTAGAATGTGTGGTTGCTTAGAGACTTATTCTCTGTGAATTATCCCTCCAGATGGAAAGTGGGTAAGGGGTGGCAGCCTTCTTTTTGGGTTCTTCTTGTCCCTTTAGTCAAGCTTCATATTCTTAGCTTTGCATTTTGGTGTCTAGCATACAGAGGTAGTTTGGTCCTTGGGTGGGTGCGTGCATATGGGATGCACATGACAGATGAGGTGATGGATAGAGGGATAGTTAGGATTGACATTTAAGAGGACAGTTGAGCAGATGAGGGATAGATAGATAGATGTGTACGAAGATTAATGAATGAAAGAATGGGCAGATATATGGCAAGATGGATGAATGTGCCAGTAGGAGGTAGATGTATGGAGAATGAATATAATGTATGGATAGAGTGCCAGATGGAATACAGATGAGTGGGAGAAAGCATGGAAGATGAGTCAGTAGGCACATGTATGGGTGGGTAGGCAAGTAGATGTGCCAGTGGAAGGATCAGTGGATAAGATAGTAGCTGCCATGTCATGAGTTATTGAGCTTTCTGTGTTGAATGATTGTACCCACCTCCCATATGAGACCTCACTGTTTGAATTGTCTTATGAGTACTTGCTGAAAGCCTTAAAGTGTTAGGAGCCAATATGAAACCACTATGCATGGTTCGGAGACTTCATAATGCTAAAACCTGAGCCATATTCCTTTTCAGGATATAGGGCACACTTTATTCTTAAGAGGTATGTGGTACAGCGCTTCTCTCCTAACTTTAGCCCTAGTTGTCTCCTGTTTTACATGTCTATATTTGAGTTGCTCTTTTAATCAAGTATTGTATCAAAAGAGCCTTTCCTGTGCCTGTCCTGCTTAAAGATATAGTTCAGATTCTTATCTCCAGAACAACATTTTTTAAANTATACAAATATTGCATAAATACATTTTGAAATAATACATTTTTTAAGATAATATAAACATATAAAATCAGCCAGGCAGTGGTGGCTCATGCCCTTAATCCCAGCACTCGGGAGGCAGAGGCAGGTGGATCTCTGTCTCTTTGAGGCCAGCCTGGGCTATTAGTGAGTTCTAAGACAGCCAGGGCTACACAGAGAAACTCTGTCTTGGAGGGGAGGGGGATATTTATATATATAATCACCAGCTAGCTCATCTCCTTCCCCTCAATTAAAACTTTCCTCAGTAAATTTACATGAATAAACACTTAGATACAGACAGGAACCTATACTAGTATGAGTATCATTTCTTTCACATCTTTAGAATCATCTCATGTATATTCTGTCACTTTTCTGTATACATTTTAGAAACTAAATAGCAAGACTAGAAGCTGCTCTCATAACTGACGTGCTCACAGCTGAGAGTAGGTCAGTTTAAAAAAAAGGGGGGGGGGTCCAAACAGGCGTCTTTAATCCCAGCAAGAGGCAGAGGCAGGCAGATCTCTTTGAGTTTGAGGCCAGCCTGGTTGACATAGTAAGCTCCAGGACAGCCAGGCTACACAGTGAGACCCCGTCTAACAACCAAAGTGGGTTGAAGCAAAGAGGCATAAAGTGATAGACAGCTTGAACATGTTAGAAAATCCAAATGTGCAATCCTTCCCCCATAGGTGGGGGGCCAAAGCCTTTTCTTCAGCCTGGATCTGCTTCAATCTGGATCCAAAGTGCATCATTTGTTCTTTTCAGATTCAAAGCAGTGGAAATTCAGGAGTCAGACTGATCGATCTTAGCCTCTGGCTGTCATGTTCAGACCTGTTTAAAATCACAGTCTGAAAACCAGCTACCTTTACTTTTACTGAGTGCTTTGAAAGCATTTCACCTCTGGGGGGGGGGTTGTCTTTTGTTTTGTTTTTTAAAGATTTACTTATTTAATGTACTTCGGGTTTTTGCCTGGATGTATGTCTATATGAGGGTGTCAGATCCCCTGGGACTGGAGTTACAGACAGTTGTGAACTGCCATTTGGGTGCTGGGAATTGAACCCGGGTCCTCTGGAAGAGCCAGTGCTCTTAACTGCTGAGCCATCTCTCCAGCCCTCTTGTTATTTTTTAAGGAGCTTTCACTTTGATTTCAGTAGCTAAACAGTATTTCTGTAATGTATATAATTGCTAACCTACTGCAGCTCCAGCAAACAGACCTTGGCTGGCCTGCGGTCCTGAGTTTGGGCCTGTGACACCTTACTCTAACTGCTTATACCCTCGCCCCACTGTATGGGTTACCGGGGGGATGGGATTACCATGCTGTGGCAAATTGGTCATGAAGAGTTCACAAGAAGTCATGTAAAGGTGGGTAGGCAGGTCATGTGGAAGACATCTAGAGGTGGCTCTGGAGTTTCTGTTGTAAGACTCTAAGNGGGAGGAATGCTTGGAGATGAGGGGAGCAGAGAAGTTCCTCAACCGTGAGCATAGTTGTATGTGACATTCAGTAGTTGTGCTTTGAACACAGTTCACTTCCTATAAATAGCACATGTCCCTTGATCAGAAAAGTAGCAGATAGCTAAAGATACTNCCTCTGCCTACTATATGATGTGACCATGATTGAGAGCATAGGGATGGGTGCTTACCAGGCGTTCCTGCTTACCACACTTCAGACCTGATAACCCTACATCTCTTCCATTCACATAAAGTCCTCAGCATTGCTTCAAATTCTATTCCCAGAGCCACCACAGTACGTTATAAAGGGAGAAATCTGAGGATCAAGGCACCCATGTGTCGGGCCCTAAAGAAACTCTGCGATCCAGACGGTAGGTGGCAGGGAAAGGGGTGGCATGTGTTGTAGCTTCCATGGTGTTTTTGTTCTAATCCATGATGGGCAGGCTATGGTACTTTGTGACTGACTCTGTTTAACCTTCTCCTGTGAATAGACAGTTCTTAAAGTGACTTCCATTTGTCTACTAAGAAGCCATGGCAACTTTCTGACAGATCAGTTAATGCTCTCAGGAAGCCACTTACTGGTCTATCCATGGTTCTGCCTTTGTAAGTCCACAGTTCACCATACTGAATTGACCCTTTCTAGGGTTCCTCTGTTCTCCTTGTTTCCAGGCACGAGACAGTCTCCTTTGTTCCCAGCTCTCATTTCCCTGTGGTTTTCTGGCAAAGTGTTTTATTTTCTACTGGACTTTCATGGTCTCCTTTCCTCAGGTATAAGTGATGAAGAGGACCAGAAGCCAGTGCGCCTACCCCTAAAAGTCCCTGTAGAGCTACAACCACGGAACAACCACGCCTGGGCACGAGTACAGAGCCTGGCCCAGAACCCACGTCTCAGGTGACATTTAGCATGAGGAAGGGCCCCATGACAGGCAGCGTTTGGTGTTTCAGTTTCACTCTAGGGTATCCTAGAGAAACAGATTTTGCCCAGTGCCCTGACAGCATATGAGGGCAGGGTATGGAAGTGACATTGTCATGAAAATGCTCTGAGTTGGAGGGTGGTCTTGAGATCCTGAATTATAATTCTACCAGGCAAAGGTCTTTGGCCAAGTAAGAAAATANCATCGTGAGTGCCCGCACAATCTTCATCTTTCCTGTAAAGCTCCTACATTTCTTTATCTCTGGTTCCCTGAAGATTGGTGGCTAATTTATGAACAAAGCACTGCCATACCTTTGGTCCATTTCCCATTTACAGTTGGTTAAGTTAAAGTAAACTTATACAACATTGAATGACTGTTAGCCACTTGAGTGTTGATAGTTAAGTGGCCTTAGTATGTTCACTGTGTTGTACAAGCTTTATCTCGATTGACTTCCAGAATGTTCTCATCATCCTGTGTGTCTGTTTGCNGTCACTTTCTCCAGTGCTTGTCTGTCTTCCAGCTGCTTTTTATCCTGATGGATTTGCCTCTTCTAGACGTTTTATGTTAATGGAGCCACACAGAGGAATCTGCTCTGTCTGGCATCTCTCATTGGCCTACTGTTCTGAAGCTCATCTACATTATAGCACGTGTCAGTGCTTCATCTCGTCTTTGTGTGCATTTTATTTTCTGAGGGCAAATTAGGGGTAACTCCATCCTTCCACCTTGAAGACAAAGAGCACTGATAGAACAGTGGCGATGCATTCAGTGCTCACCTACTAGCCAAGCACTCGCACTGGAAATGGTTCCTAGACCTCTCTGTGTTATTTATAGTTTTATAGGAATCTACAGTGATTTCAACAGACAGGACTTATATTTAGGAATAGGAGCTGAAGACCCTGTGGATCCCCACTCCAGTGCCTACTTACCTGTCACCTGGTTTTGGTATAGGCAGTCATATATAAAGGCAGTTCCAAAACTATAACCTTTTTCTCATTTCATAGGATGATTGTGGAGCTACATCGAAAAGTCTCTAGCCTCATTGAGTTCTTGAAGCAGAAGTGGGCCCTCCATGAAGTACGAATTGTATCTTTTTCCAACTGAAGCAGACCCTCCAAACCTGTCAGCTATTCTTAGTTGGGAATGAGGTCTAGTGTGCCCTAGTTCCTGTCATTGCTGTGGAGCCCCATGGGAGTCCAACACTCTTAGGTTTGGGTGTAAAGTCCTGCCTTTGACCTAATTGCACTGATTGTACTCAATCCCAGCCACCTTTCCATGTTTTGGGTGGCCAGCTATCTGGCCTGTGAGATGTGGCAAAAGTATCGCCATCAGTAGATTGGGTGGGATGATGTACACACATTACAGCCTCCTTTGTGTCCTTGGTGGGTTATTGGCCCTACCTATACCAGGAATAGTTTCTGTCATCAGATGTGAGTTTCCCTGAATACACTGAATACCTTGGTCAGCACAGTTTGGTAGTAACCTGTGGAAAGTCCCTACGTGAGCCCCAGGAATATCAAGGGTAGGTGGGGCTCGTAGGGAAGAAGGCCCTAGTGTGAAGTCCATAGCTCTCCCCTGATGAGTACCTTGGTCACAGGGTAGTTGTTTGGAGTTGCTCCTTGACAGTGTGTGTGCCCAGCGGAAGACACTTGAGGAGAGGCAGCTGCAGGGCTCAAGCACAGCGCAGACCCAGGAGAAGGTGGCATTGCACTTGTTCCCAGGCGAGAACTGTACGCTGACACCACTGCCGGGTGTGGCCCGTGTGGTACACTCCAAAGCCTTCTGCACTGTACACTGGCAAGAGGGTGGCCGGTGCAAGCAGGGCACCAAGGACACACACTCTCTGCCTCCAGCCCAGATCCTGGGCATCCAGAGTGGTCAGGGAATAGCCCGGGGCCAGGTGAAGTGCCAGAGGGGCAGTGCTGAAGGCAAGGGTGGGGGGCGGCTCCCTCCTAATGCAGATGCTTCACAGAGTTCAGGGGAGAGTTCCCCTGAGAGTGCTCCTGGAGAGGGGGCAGCTCCAAGTATGAGCAGCTCGGATGCCCCTGACAGGCCTTCTCATGGGCACCAGGACTCTGGCCCACAGCTTGAGAAGACCCCTCTAGCAGCCCTTGCAGTGGGTGGGGACAGCCCCATTCAAGAATCTGGGGCCCTGCCATGTTCCTGCGGCCACCCCCCAGACTTGGAAGATGAACTCTCACTCCTTGACCCCTTTCCCCGATACCTGAAGTCTTGCCAGGATCTCATCATCCCAGAACAGTGCCGCTGTGCAGACACACAGTCTGGGAGAGAGCACCCACTTCTTGACAGGGTAGCTTCCCCAGAGGCCCCCATGCCCAGCAGCAGAGAGCTTGCCGACAATGGTCCCCCTGGCCCGGACCCTCAAACTGGCACCGATCCTCAACTTAACCCCAGGCTTTTGCCAGATTTTTGTACTAAAGAGCTGGCAGATGCACCTCCTGAAGAGTCCCAGGAGAAAGGAAGCCCCTCAGAACCTCTGTTGTCTCAGGGACAGCCTGCTGCCAGGCCTTCAAAGGAAGTCCCTGCCAGCCAGCTGGCCCAGCAGCTGCGTGAAGAGGGCTGGAGCTTGCAGACCTCTGAGAGCCTCACGCTGGCTGAAGTCTACCTCATGATGGGCAAGCCGAGCAAGCTGCAGCTGGAGTATGACTGGCTGGCTGTGCTGGGCCCTGAGAACCAGACACCCACGGCACAGGGCCAGACTGCTCCACCCCACTCTCCGCCCTCAGCTCTCCACCAGCAGCGCCTCCTCAACTGCCTCCTGAGGCTCATCTCCACTGAGGTCCACCCCAAGATGGTGAGTGGTTTAGATCAACCCAGGACATTGAATAGTTTGAAGTGAGCCTGTGTTTGTGTGTCAAGCATGGCTCTTCAGAATTCCAAAGGTAACATAATCACCAGGGCTGTAGGTCCTGTACCCCTGCCAAGGCTGATAGTGAAGGTCCACAGCTTGAGCACTATGGAAGTAACCTTTGAATGGATTCAGTGGCAGAGTTATTGGAATTAGCAAGCTGTAACTATAGACAGATGACAAGTTTAAAAGACTTCAAATTTGGCCTTTTGTGGAGAGATGTGGTATGGTCTAGTGCTCAAGGAGAGAAGGCCAGAGCAAACCTTTGAGTCAGGGAGAAAGTGAGAGGTTCTAGCCTTAGCTTCAACTGGAAGGTAAGTGAGACAGTTTGGAACAATATTGTGGAAAACGATGAACCAAAAGTGCGGCTGAGGCACCCAAGGTAGGCCCTGGCTAGCAACCTCAGCACCACTGAGGCACCCAAGGTAGGCCCTGGCTAGCAGACTCAGCACCACTGAGGCACCCAAGGTAGGCCCCTGGCTAGCAGCCTCAGCACCACTGAGGCACCCAAGGTAGGCCCTGGCTAGCAGCCTCAGCACCACTGAGATCCTGTTAGAAGCAAGATTACAGGGCTCAGGCACATGCCATCTGTCTGTTCACGCCACTGTTCTAGAGCCTCAGAAAGGAACACTTAGTTTGAGGCCAGGCTGTACTTTAAAAAACAAAAAACAACAACGTAAAACAGCAGGTGGGGATGAAGGAGAAAAGAAAGGACAGACACTGCCAGGGATTGGGAGAGAAGGGGTTACAGATGATAGCCAAGTCCCCATAGTGACTTGATGGGCTCTGTTGAAACTCAAGATCTTGGGTCAGAGACAGGTCATCTGTGGTGANATATTGTGTATCAGATAAAGCTTGCCTGAGGATCAGAGGACAGAGCCAGCCACAGAGTTAAACATAGAGGCCAGGCAGTGGTGGCACACACCTTTAATCCTAGCACTCAAGAGGCAGAGATCCATCTGGATCTCTGTAAGTTCAAAGCCACCCTGGACTTCATGAAATTGATTCAGTCTAGGAGAGAAACAGAGCCAGGCAGTGGTGGCACTGCCTNTAATCCCAGTACCTGAGAGTCACACCACCTTTAATCCCAGTACTTGAGATCTCATGCCTTTGCTACCAGTATTTGGGAAGCACATGCCATTAATCCCAGCACCAGGAAGGAAGTGAAATGGCTGGGTGGAGAAAGGCATATAAGGCGTGAGGAGACAGGAAGTAGAGCCCCTTTTGGCTGAGGACTCAGAGGCTTTCAGTCAGAGAATTCATGGGGATAGGATCTTGCCTTCCATTCCACCTGAGGATTTGGTAGTGGTGAGAAGTTTCTCTAGTGGCTTGTTCTCTTTGTCTCTGTGATCTTTAAGCATTTACCCCAATATCTGGCTCTGGGTTTTTATTATAAAACCTTTAGAAATTTGTGCAACAGTCATCTGTCCTTTGTTCCCCTTTTTCTTCCTGGCAGAGGTGTGGCAAGTCAGTACCCCAAGAGTACTGAGACTCAGTCAGTAAACTGGCCAGAGTCACCTGAAATGCTCAGTCTGAGGTGGGAATACTACTATTCCCAGAACCTAGAGNCCAGAAGAAAGATACAGGGAACCCAGGTTGGCAGTGATGGACTTGGAGTAGGTGCTTGGGTAGCGCAGATGAGGGCCATAGTGAGGACCTGGACAGAATTGTAGAGGGCATTTGTGAAATAACCCTAGTAAGACAGAGTGTGATTACTTCTGGGAGGAGTTCAGAATTTGGGCATCTGGCCAGGTCTTCTGAAGGTGATGAGACTACCAGAAGAGGAACAGCAACAAAGAGGTGGAATGCCTTTGTGAAGCCCTAGGACTTGAAGCCATCTATTTTTTGCTGTCCATTTGTGTGTGAAAATGTGGGTGTTGGAATGCATGGCACACACGTGGAGGTCAGAGGACCAGCTTCTTAGGAATCAGTTTTCCTCCCTCCTTGTTTTGAGGCAGAGTCCCTTATTTTTTCTGTCACTGCACTGCACTTCTCCAGGCTTGTGGGCCTGTGAGCTTCTAGTCTCTGTCTCCTTCTATTTATAGGAGTTCTGGATTACCGATGTGTGCCTTCACATCCAACTATTTACATGGTTTCAGTGATTCAAACTCAAATCCCCAGGTTTGTGAGTCAAGTGCCCTTACCTGCTGAGCCATTTCCCTGGCTCCTGAAGCATTCCCTTAAAGGGCCCTGGACACTCACGAGATTGGGAGCTAGCCAAAAGGCTTTTCATCTGAGACCAATTTTCAGGAGTGAATCTGTTTCTTCCTTCTGACTCACAGTAGTAGAAGTTAACCTGATTGTCTTATTAGGCTGTCTTTTTGCCATGGCTTTTTAAAAAGACAGACTATTGTCACTTAACAATACCTCTTCCCTGTACCACAACTCTGCTCTGCTGGTCCCTGTCCCATCTGTGCCATAGAGCTGCTTGACTGTTCTCACCACCACATTCTGGCAATGGAGACAGGCTAGGATCTCCTGAGGAAAGCAATGAGTTGCTTTAATTATTCATCTCACTCCCTGGGGATTTATAACTTTCTCCCTCTCCTTTTCCTTCCATGTTTTGTTGTTTGTCATGGATTTTTGTTTTGTTTTGTGTTTAAGATGCCTCACCGGTGATACAGCCCAGACTGTCTGGCTTGAAACTCATTCTGTAGATGAAGTTGGCCTCAAATTCACACGGGTTGAGGCTGGAGAGATGGCTCAGAGTTTAAGAGCACTGACTGCTCTTCCAGATGTCCTGAGTGCAATTCCCAGCAACCACATGGTGGCTTATAACCATCTACAATGAGATCTGGTGCCCTCTTCTGGCTTGCAGGGATATATGCAGGCAAAACATTGTATACATAATAAATAAATTCTTTAAAAAAAAAAATTTATACAGCCTGCGTCTGCCTCAGAGTACTGGGGTTAAAGGTGTGCATGTCCACACCCTGCTTAGGGATTTTAAATCACCAGAGAATTCGAGTTAATCAGGTGTGGTTAATGCTTGTGGTCCTAACACTTGGAAGAATAAGACAGCTGTATCACCAGAAGTTTGAGGCCAGCCTGGGCTGCTTAGTATTCACGTGCCAGCTAAGGCTACAGGGTAAGACCCTGTTTCAGTAAAGAATATCACCTAGGGCTGGAGAGATAGCCCAGCAGTTCAGGATGCTTTTCCAGAAGACCAGAGTTCAGTTCCTAGCACTGGGTTTGTGTGTGTGTGTGTGTGTGTGTGTGTGTGTATGTTTGTATTGTATAGACCAAGACCTGTCTCTTATACACATCTAGATGTGTATAAGAGACAGGGGTGGGAGTGTACACAATAAAAATCTTAAAAAAACAAAACAAAAAAATCCACCAAATTTTCAAATCGTGACTTTGGGGCATTCCATTCCAAAGTGGGCCCCCCGCCTCCCCCTCCACCATGGAAATGGATATTTGTGACAGAACCATTTTTCTTGAGCTAAACCTTTTTGTTCCTTTGAACCTCAAACCTGGTGTCTTTCCAGGCTTTTGAAGCAAACACAGCATCAACAGCCTCAGTTAGGCCCACTCAGGAGGAACAGTCCACAACTCCCCCAGGGAAGGTAGTGACCATCAACTCTCGGAGTCCCCGCTGCTCTCGAAATCCATCTGCCCTCCGAAGCAGCAAGACTTTCCCATCTGGTTCTGCACCTTGTTCCCCAGGTATGTTTCATGGTATCCTGATGTCCTTGGTACTGTGTCAGGACTGAACACATGGTCCTGCTGTCTACCACCCATGGTCTAGTGGACATAGCAGAGGCAGAGGATCACCTCCATTGGGGATGATGAATACAGGGAAATGTCATAAAGGACCTAGTTTATGTGATAAGCAGAGGGTAGGGTAGCCTTTATTGGTCTGCTCACATTGCAAGTTTTGCATCAGAAATTTTCATAATATACTGAGTGGCTTAAAGCCACTAAGGAGGATTGGTTCTTGAATCTGTAGTGACTTGGTTTTCTTTACCTCCAAAACATTGGAATAAAGCAGTCTTCTATTAATGGGCATGCTGGCAGTTTAATGCAGTATTGAAAAGAAAGATGGAATAACCTGCTCCGTAGTATTCCCTTAAATTCCATCCGAGAAATAATTTTGGTTTATTTTGTGGTACTAAGGATGGAACTCAGAGCATCATACGTGTTAGGCAATCATTTTGCTGCTGAGATATACCTCAGCCCCTGGGAAGAAATTTAATTCTCTTTCTGGGTACATAAAACCCCAAGATAAGTATGGCTGGCCCATTTATTTCCCAGGGCATCAATTTTACTTCTTTAACCTACAGAGACTATTTTACCTCTGTCATAAAGAAGCCCCTACACCAGTGTGCCAAAGACAACAGTAATTCTTTTGGCAAAACAAATATAGTATCCTGTCAGGTTAACAGTTCTTTAATGATACTGTTTTTCATTCAAAAACAACATCTCTGACTTTTTTGTGAGCAGCCTGATAATCCTTCCAGTGACCTGTGTGGAGCTCAAGGCTGTGACTTTGGGGACACATCTTGTTTTCTGTTTTCCCTTCCTCTTTCTTATGCAGAGTCTGCTTTCTTTTGGTCAGCTAGGAATGTCCCAAGGTCCTGTTAGCTCTGAAGTCTTGGTGAGTTGTCCTGCCCTCTCTAAGCATAGAAGAGTGGTAATGTGCTTTTACTCAAGAGGCCTGCAGTGCCTGTAAAATGGAACCAGGAGTCAAAGGAAGCAAGGCAGGACTTTACTAAGAAAAAGTATAGGCAGCTGAAGAGCTGTCAGGTTTCCTTCCTGGTGTACTTCCTAGTGGAGCTGCCTTTGCCCTGGAAGGGATGTAAGTGAATGTCAGCACATAATTCTCCCTTCTGTTCCAGGTTTGAGAAATCCCCCAAGGCCTCTCTTGGTGGCTGGTTCCTCCAGCACAGGAAGCAGTGACTCAGATGGTGGCCTCTTTGCTGTCCCAACAACTTTGCCACCCAATAGTCGACATGGAAAGCTCTTCTCTCCCAGTAAGGAGGCGGAACTGACTTTTAGGCAGCACCTGGACTCCATCAGCGTGAGTGCTGGGAGTACCAGGTCGGGTGGCTATGGTAGGTTTGCTTCATAGGTAGAATGCCTATTTTCAGGGCTCATGTTCTTTTCTCTCATAGATACAGTCAGACTTTTTCTCACCAAAGCCCAAGAAACTACGGAAACGGCACTTAAGAAAGCCACTGGTGGTCCAGGTGAGGGAACATTGCTTAAGTCTATGCGTCTGCTTGAGTCTGTCAGTTCCATACTCTAGCTGCTGAACTGGACAAGAGATGCTGTTTTCTTACATGTCTTTGGTTTTCAGAGTGAAATAAAGGAAATTCCTGCCCTTGTCTTTCTTATTAATAGGAAAAACAAAACCATGAACAGAAAATTTACTGGTACCCATATAAATAAAGGTAGACTTTGATTAGCATTGAAAATTATTTACATACAAGGCTGAGGTTCTGGGTCACAAGAGTGTTCAATCAGGAATATCTCCAGGAGCTGCTAGAGCTTGGGCTTAAAACAGTCAGGAGACAAGTGTTGGGCTGGCAGAAGCAAGGATTTGTAGAACTGTAGAAAGTGGTAGGAGAACACACAGATGCCATCTACAAGCCATGGCAGACACACAGGGTATACAAGGCACCCAAGAGAGAAGACAGCAGCATTTCCAGATGAAAGATAAGAGAAATANAGCCATAGTAATGTGATAGGAATTTATGAATGTATGTAGTTTTTGGAAGACATGAATAGACCTTTTGTTAGTCTCTTTTGTTAGTCTCTTAGACATATTTTTCTCTGCGTCTGGTAAGGTGGCTTAGTGGGTAAAGGTATTTGCCACTAAGTGTTAGAATCTTAGTTCCATCCCCAGAACCCACATTTTAGAAGGAAAAATCCAACTCGTGAAAGTTATCTTCTGATTTCTGCACTTATGTCATGGTGTGTCTACACACTAAATAAATGAACATAATTTTAAATTTTTAAAGAAAATATTTTTCTTTCTTGAGATTTATAAATGAGATGTTACAAATAAGAAGTATGCTGAGCATAGTGGTTACAGGGTGAGACTGTGTTACCATACAGAGGAGCATTGCATGAATGGTGTTAGGAAGTATGCATTCTAAACTTGTAAATCTTTGTTCATGCTCTCTTAGTTATCAATTTAACTTGAGTTTCTTTGATCCTTTGTCCCAGAAGTGGTTCTGTGGCTTCTAAATTCAGTATCTGAATATTAAACTAAACCCCATGGAATAAACCCAGTCTGTTTTGTTTTCTGAATGAAGATGTGTGTGGTGGTGCAGTGTATGTACAGGTCTGTGCATGTGGAAGCCAGAGGTTGATACCAAATTTCTTCCTTAATGCTCTCCACCTTGTATGTTGAGGCATGGTTCTCACTTGAACTCAGGGCTCACAAGCCCTGCTAGTCTAGCTAGCCAGCTTGCTCAAGGGATCCCTTGTCTCTGCTTCCAGCAATATAGAGTTACAGGTGGGTCCACATGCCCACCTGACATTTATGCGGGTGCTGGGGATCTGAGTTCCTGCGTCATACATGCATGGCAAGTGCTTACTCCCTGAGCCATCTCCCTAACCCCATCCTGATTTTATTATTTAAAATATCATATATATAGATAGATATAGATGTATATAGATATATAAATGTGTGTATGTTATATACACATATATATCATAAGGCTCACTCATTTAAAGTACATAATTGGACAGGTTTTAGTGTAGGTATGGGCTGTTACCAGCTCATGGTCTTTTCATAGAATATTGTCATCACTCAGCAGAAGCCTTGTTCCCAGCAATTGCCAGTGGACTTGCCTATGCTGAGTATTTCCTCAGATGGGATTGTACAGTATGTGGTCTTTTCCACTTAACATTTTTATAAATCAGTAGAGCTTTATTGACATAGAGCCATAGTCAGTTATGTCCACACTCTCTGTGGCCACTTTCCTACCCCAAGATCAAGGACAAATAATAATGGCCCCAAAGTATTCTGTCTGGCCCTTTATGGAAAAAACTTACTGAGTACTGCCTCAGCCTCTGGAGTGAGGTGTGGTGAGTCTTGAGAGTGTGCAGAGTTGTTAGTGAGTTGATCACATTATCATCCCCCAACTCTTTCTGGTCTCTGCTGTTTGCCAACATCCTGGGGAGATCATGCATGAGAAAAGGTCTCAAGGCACCCTGAGCCCTTCATACATGGATAGAGAATATCAACTCTGTGCCAGACTCAGTTGTGTCTTGATCCAGTGTGACTGACATATCCTTGTAAATGTTGTACTGTTAGCAATGTCGGTGGTCAGTGCCCGTTCTTCTCAGCTGAATAGGTTCTTATGAGTACATTGGGACCTTTTGTTCACATGCGGGAAGGAGATCTGGATACGATCTTCTCTTGTCCTTCAGTGCCTCTTGTTACAAGCAGTCCCTTCACTTTCTCCGTCCTGNCCCCCAAAATGCTTGGCATTGGGCCCTATCAGCCTACCTTCCCCGTGATTGTAAACATGCCTGTATCTGTCTCCTAGCCAAATCCAGAACACTCTAAGTTTGAGCTAGAGCCTTCTGATATTTCTTCATTTTTCCTTAGGAAAGGTCTTGTTCACAGCATTCTAGACTGACCTTTTTTTGACACTGATGTCTTATCACCTTTACTATGTGCATTTTTTTTTCTCACAGAGGACACTGCTCCCTAGACCTTCTGAAAACCAGTCCCACAATGTGTGCTCCTTCTCCATCCTGTCTAATTCTCCTATAGCCGGTAAGGCCGAGCATTCCTGGGATAGCTTTCCCTGGATATGCCTCACTGTGGGACTATAGGTGTGGGTTTCCAT
Organism: Neotoma lepida; assembly: GCA_001675575.1. Classification (NCBI taxonomy): domain Eukaryota; kingdom Metazoa; phylum Chordata; class Mammalia; order Rodentia; family Cricetidae; genus Neotoma; species Neotoma lepida. The sequence goes on from LZPO01034908.1 coordinate 285,039, forward strand.
GGCTATTTGTGTGACATTTCTAGCATACCTGTGTTCATTCTACCAGCATATACTAAGTGTACATTGTGCCCCCGTGTTGGGCAAGAAGATTGCCAGTGGCTGGAGTGTACCTTCTTTAGAGGTGTGTTCTGTGGCAGCACCACTGAGTTCAGTTCAGTGGAGTGTGTTCATTTTCTGCCTGTAGAGTCACTTACAAAATAAATGTGTTGTTCCGGTATAGGATCACATGTTTTATTTATATCATNTGTAAACTCAGTGTGTGCCCTGGTGCTTTGACATAAGCCTCAGAAAGTGTGAGTTCTGCCGTGAACACGCATGCCTGTTGATTTATCTTGACTAATCTTTTTTTTTGTTTATGATTCTTCTGGGCATCAAATCCAGAGTAAGTGTCTGTATGGGTATCAAAAGCCCCTGGAGTCCAGAAGAGGTGTCAGATCTCCTGCAGTTAGGGAAGTCATGAGGCACTGAGTAGGCACTAGGAAACAAACCTGTGTCCTCTGCAAGAGCAGCAAGTGCTCTTAACCACCAAGTCATCTCTCTAGTCCCTTCATGAGTTGTCTTCTTTTATTCTTACTTTTATGTGTATGGATATTGTACCTGCATGTATGTGTGTGCAACATGTGCTTATCTAGTGCCCATCGAGGCCAGAAGAGGGTGTTGGATTCCCTGAAACTGGTTAACAGGTGCTTGGGAACCATCATGTGAGTGCTCGGAACTGAACCTAGATCTCCTTCTTAGGAGCCTGTGTGATAATACTTCTCATTCCCCAAGTTAACAAGTGTTTGGAGTTTTGAGTAACTTGCTATGACCCTAGCTATGTCTGTGCAAGAAACCCTCCCTAGCCCCATTGTGCACTGTAGGGCATAGACAGACCAGCTGATGTGACTGCATTTCTCTTCCCCTTAGGGAGAGGCTGGTTCCGGCCCATCCAGTCTTCTCTGACCAAAGCAGCTCTGTCTCGACCAATAGTGCCCAAGGTCCTCCCATCTCAGGCCACCAGTCACCTGCCCAGTAAGTCTGTAATGTGCACAGTGACAGCCACTATGTGAGGTTCCTTAGTCACTTTTTTTTGTCATACATCTTTGTAATATTCTCTTCTTCTCCAAGGCATAATGTCTTACTGCTTTGCTAAGAGTATTTCAAATCCCTTGGCTCTTCACTGAGGAGAGGTGGAGGGAGAAGCTGTCCCGAGCTCTCTGGGCATACATCATGGAGTGGAGTGTTATGGAACAGAGGTTTGATATATCACTCCTGTTGCCAGGTGCCATCGACTTAGCAGCTCAGAGTGCTGGCATCATCCCTGGAAGTCCCTTGCCAGTTTTAGATACCGATGGCTCATCTGGCATCTCTCCACTGTCTTCAGAACAAGTAACCACTGCCATCTCGGGGCAGGGTGACACTGGACCACACCAGAACAGAGACCCTGTTACTTCCGTAAGGGTGAGTGCATTTACAAGGGCTATTTGGTGTTACAGATAGCTTCGGGAGCAAGGCCATGAGCTGGGGTCGTACTGGACCCTGTTGCATCTTTGGAGGCTTGATGTGTTAGAGGAGACCCTGAGCCAGAGAGGCCAAGGTTTGAACAGCTGCCAGGGAACACAGAGTGGAAGGAGTGAAGAGACGTGTATGCTGTGTGATGCTAAAGAATCCTTTGCTAAAACATGCATGATAGTATAGTTCTGCATTTCAACTCAGAGGCTGACATCAGTCCATGGCTCCCTACTCAGGTGGTACTAAGTGCTTGCTATATCTTGGGGGAGAATAGCTCATATGGCCTTTACCATTTTTTTTTTCATAAATCTCCAAATTCTCTGATGTCTTGGTCTATTTGAAAGGAGGGTGGGCNGGGCGGTGGTGGCGCACGCCTTTAATCCCAGCACTCGGGAGGCAAAGGCAGGCGGA
>LZPO01034908.1:292417-314461 GCA_001675575.1 Neotoma lepida
GGATCAAGAAGAAATCCTGCCTTAAAGGAATAGTTGGGGAGTGATAAGAGGACACCTGGCATACAGGTGTGTGCACACAGATTTGCATATATTCTCCCAGACAAATATACACATAAATAAATCTTTTTAAAAAGTAGATATATCAATACTATGAATCTTCCTCATATAATCTTTATGTGTAGGGGTACGTGTGTTTATGTGTACACATGTATGTGGAGGTCAATGTGTAGGGTACGTGTGTTTATGTGTACACATGTATGTGGAGATCAACGTGTGGGGTATGTGTGTTTATGTGTACACATGTATGTGGAGGTCAACGTGTGGGGTATGTGTGTTTATGTGTACACATGTATGTGGAGGTCAGAAGTCCACAAATCTTCCTTCCTTAATTGTTCTCCATATTATTTTTTAAATTTTATTTAGTTATTTACTCTATCCTTATGTAGTGTGGAGGTAGTGAGGGGTTAGATCTGTGCACAGTTTACAAGAATTGGTTTTCTCCTACTCTGTAGGCCCCAGGGATTGAACATAGGTTATTTGGGTTGGCAGCAAGTGCCTTTATCCACTCACATTGCACTAGCCTGCTACCTTATTTTTTGAAACCTTATTTTCTGAACCTGGAGCTCATTGATTCTGGTAAGCTGATTGCCCAGTAAGCTCCAGGGATCCACCTGTCTCTGGTCCCCTAGCTTGACTACAGGTGCTGTGCCCTGCTTTTCTATGAGTACTGGGGATACAAACTCAAGTCCGTGTGCTTTCATAGAGAGCACTTTACTGACTGAGCCATCTCTCTGGAATCCTCTCTTGTACAATATATAGCATTTCTCAAGCCCATTCACTATGGATTCTTTACTTATAGGGCTCCTTGTAGCGTAAATGTTTCATACAAAAGACTGTTCTTTCCTTTCCAGTTAGTATAGACACTAAATCCCTGCTACCTATGAGATGGGCACTGCTGAAGCTGGAGGTCAGGAATGCTGCATTTCAAGCTAGCCTGACTCTCAAGGCCGCATTTGCATTTTTCCTGGTGATGTGGTGTTCAGGACAATGAGCAACACAGAATACTGGTTGCAGCAAGGGAATGACACACATTCACCTGCAGAAAGAGCCAGTATATTCAGCAGAGGGTCTTCTCCAGAACTCTATACTTTAAAGACTACTGCCTTTGGAAAGGGCCCTCATCATTTGGAAGTGTGATAGCAATCATTTATGAAGGCAGTGATCAGATAGTGGGAACTGAGTGAGAGTGATGGGTGTAGTCAAAGGGCAGAAGGGAATCTGTTTTGGTCACAGGTTGATACCGTGGAAGCCGGAGATGAATACATAGATGGAGAAAATCTGTTTGGGGACAAGGTCTTGTTANGTACTTTGGGCTGGTCTTTAACTCACAATACTGCTGTTTTGAGGCTTTAGCCTCAAAAGTTGTGGATTATAGGTGTACATCATTTCCTGTCTTTGTTCTACTTTTTTTTTTTAAATTGTGTGTTTGTGTGTGTTTGTGCATGCATGCATGTGTGTATGTGTATATGTATAGCAGTCAAAAGACGACTTGTAAGAGTGTTATCTCCTTCTACACTGTAGTTCCAGGGATCAAGCTCAGATCATCAGACTTGGCAGCAAATACTGTTACACACTATGCCATCTTTCCAGCCCTCTTTTTTTAAAGAACAAATTTCAATTTGTTCAACATTTCCAGTAAGAACTTTAAAATTTAGTTCTTGCCATATTCATTGATATCATGTAGTTCACTAAGACAAATTCATGCAAGTCTTACCAAGTGTTAGTATAGTCACTGTATGGACAGAACAGAAGTCCCTGTTCTCATGAGTCTTCCGAGTCTTACACTATAATGGAGACACCACAATAAGTGGTGACAGCTTCACAGGATAATGTCTTTAACACCCAGAACTTAAAAATTTCTGTGTCCCTCCTAATAGTTTTCTCTCTCTACCTTGCTTACTGTGCTGACCGTACATTTTTCCAGTGTTTCTTGTGTAGCTGCACTCACACTGTGCCTTCTGACAGCCTTTGCATTTGCTGTTTCTTTCCTCACATATTGATCTCTCTGTACCCACACTTGTGAGATCCTGATGCTTTGGAGAGCCTCATTTAACTCCTCTCTGAGGCACCTCTGCTCTGCTCTGCTTGTTTGATCTCTGCCTTTTCTTGTCATTGTTGACCTTTCTGTGGGCTGTCTTCCTCATGAGTATCAGAGGGAGTGGCTGCTACTATAATCTCAGCATCTAGATGTTTCATGTTCCCAGGGGCTTTCCTAGGATCGTGTGCAGAGTACATACTTACAGAAAGTCCGTGTGCTTAGACCATGAAGGATTCTGAAATTCCTTGTAGAGCAGTGGGCTCCTTCTATTGACAGTCTGCTCTAGGGGCCAAGAGTCTCTAGTCAGGATAGTAAGCCAGCCTCCAGCTAATGTGGTCTTCTTGTCCCTTCTGTCCTACAGGTGGTAGATTCCCAGTTGGTGTGCATGATGAATGAGAACAGCATTGACTACATATCGCGATTTAATGACCTGGCCCAAGAATTGTCCATCAATGAGCCTGGCCGCCGAGAGGTTCTTTTTGATGGTGGAGGAGGTGGTAATCCTGTTGGTGACCTCTCTCAGTGACTGTGCCTTGTGACATGGGCATCCTGGAATTCACAAGGGAAGTCTACGGGGCTGGCCCATGAGACCGTCTTCACAGTAGAGAGAGTCAAGCCCAGAATCCCCAGAAGAGGGTGAACCAGAGCACCTCTAACAGCATACGATATGCAGCCATAGGAGCAGCTGATCATGGCCTGTCCCAACAAGCAGGGGCAGTACCATACACAGAGACCAGGGCGAGCTCTGAGAAGAGCAGACATCAGAAATTCTGTGGGTGTCAGAGCCCTTACTCACAGTCCTGTAGCCTGTGTGGCAATTCCAACTGTGTGTCTGCATGTTAAGCCTTCTAGAGAAGAGACATGCCTGGTGTTCCTTTTGTCTTGGGATCTGGTATCCTGTGTGCAGGGAAGCCACGGCACTGCTGCTTTCTTTCTGATACCCTTTCCCCACTTGGCTGTTCTGTCTGCAGTGATGTTAGAAGGGACAGTGAGTATGGACCAGGCTCTTGCTTGGTGGTATCTGCAAGCTAATAACACTTCCTGGATGCCTTGACCATGAAGCAGAGAAGAATCCCAGAGTCATGTAGGTAGCAGAGGTTTGGTTCTTCCTGGAGTAAGAAGGGGGAAAGAAAGTATGCCTTTTGGGTTGTATGAATGTTTTATAGGGTCCTACAAAGCTGGTTGGAAATGGTTTTCTTGTGGTTTAAGAATTAGGAGACGTGGGCAAGGAATAGTTAAGAGTCCTCTATCTAGGTGACTCTGCTCTCTTCCTGTGCTTAATGCCTAATTCTTTCTAGGTGACCTAAAATACCATTCCTCTCTACTTGCCTGCCCCCACCCACAATACACTGCTATGTCTACAGATAAAGCTTTATGTGTGCTCTAATTTTTCATGTGTTATTGCTGGTGTCTGAGGGGTGTCTTTGCCCCAGGCTGCCTCTCTTCCTGTTCTGGGACTCAAGCAGGGTTTAGATGTCAGAGTATGGTAAGAGCTCACCACTTGGTGTTTTAGCAGTTCTCTTCTGGAGCCCAACAGTGGTCAGCAGTCATGATTTTGGCCATCCTGCATAGAATGGTGCCAGCAAGAATTCCATCCCCTCCTTTGCCCTCAGCAGATCCTTGCAACACAGTCACTCTCCTGCTGGACCCAGTATGTTCAGGGAGCTGTGGCTGTGGTTCCAGAGGAACAGGTAACACCTTAACACCTGCATTACTCTTTCACTACTCTCTCCACACAGCAACCAGGGCTGACAGGTCCTTCTCTCTCTCTCTCTCTCTCTCTCTCTCTCTCTCTCTCTCTCTCTCTCCCCCCCACAGGGTTTTTGTTGTTGTTGTTTGTTTGTTTGTTTTATAGCCCTGGCTGTCTGTTATGTAACTCAATCTGTAGACCAGGATGGCCTGGAACTCTGAAATCCACCTATCTCTGCCTCCCAAGCACTGAGATTAAAGGCGTGCGCCACCACACCCAGCTTGACAGTCCAAACTCCTGAAACTGCCACCTCTGCTCTCTCCTTAGTTGCAAAGTAGTCCTTAAGAGCAGCCCAGGCCCTTCTCTCTTATCTGCAATGAAGAAAGGGATGGAAACCTTCCTGGTGGGACTCTTGATCGAGTTGTCTGACTGGCTACTCCAAAGCCTAGAATGCATGCTCCACTGCAGGAACTGAGAGGATAGTGGCTCTGGACAGCAAATTCCTTCACCTCCTAGGATCCTCCTGTCACTGGTACCAGTAAAGGATCTGCCCCAGACCTTTCCCAGACCTCTAGGTCCGGTAAATCTAAAACTCTTAGAGGATTAGAACAGAACAGGAGCAGTGCTGTTAGGACAGACTGATGAAGTCACTAGGGTATCTTTGCCCATTGTATGCTGTCAGTACTCCCTTACTAAGCTGAAGGTGTTGAGATCTTGCGACTGTGCATGGTTAGGATATCAGGCGCAGCTTAGGCCATTGCTAGCTGCCATTGCACTGTTTTATGCAGACTCTCCCACATTAAGCATGGGTGCTTGTAGCATCCTGGAAACTGAGCATATAGTACTAGGCAGTTGGTTTCCGGAGCTGATTCCCATCAGGCAGTGAACACCTTGAGGCACATATTACCCTGTGTCCTCTAAAAGGATTGAGACTGCTGTGAAGAGCAGAGGCTACAAACCTGTCACTTAGCAGCAGGGATCCTGACAGGATTCCAGAATATTCTCCTGCTTCTTTAACAGACAGACACATTTGCTCATCATCACCATATTANAGGACAAATGGTGGCATTTGTAGCAGAGAATCAGTGGGTATAACTTCTCCCAACCTAATCAAATATCCATTCTTGAAACAGTTAAAGGTTGGAGATTTTTAAAAACAGCAAGGAAACCTCCTGGGTTCTACATCTTTCTCTGCCTTTCCATCAGTTTTGATGGTTCATGTTCACCTAGGGCTTCCTTTGTGCATTGGAACTTAGTGCGATATACATGAGATCCGTTTTTGAGATCCACACCACCACCACCACCACCAACACACACACACACACACACACACACACACACACCTGTCTCTTATACACATCTAGATGTGTATAAGAGAAACAACACACACACACACACACACACATAGGGCCTCTGCCTCCTATGTGTTGGGATCAAAGGCTTGCGCTACCATCGCCCAGCTGAGAAAATTTTCTGTTAATAATAATGTCTTAGACTTTTTGTTGATTCGTCTTTTCAAAAGATTGAGATCCAGTATCTCTGGTGCTTGGAGTGGATTATGTCCTAGAGAAGATACTCAGGCAAGTTGAAGCTCATATATCCTGTAGAGGCATAGTACTTGCTCAGGGAGTATGACTTTGGGGACATTTCATCTGTTGGTCAACCTTTTTTCCCCACCCTGTTCTTTTTTCATTCCTTGTGGCCTCACTGCTAGGGGAAGTCTCATTCAGTTTAATAGCATTTTTAACCAGACCACATTATTAGAGATGGTCAAAACAAATTTAGAGAGAAATCGTTTCATGTACTTTTTTAAACAGATCCACCAGATGCATTCACGAGGAAATACCGTACTTTGTCTTAATTTAAAAAGAAAAAGAAAAAAAAAGAAAAAAGAACTTTAAAGAAATAAAGAAAGGAAAGAAACCCACAGTATACCTTTCCAAGAGGATAATCTGATGAGGTCAGTCCAATTTTGGAAGCTCTGCACCAGCCCAACCCTTACTAGTTAGTAAGATCACTGGCTGGAGGGGTGAAGCCGGCAGGCAGAACTCAGTGCTGTTTGCTTTGATAATCGTTAAGCCATATCATCTGAGGTTTCCGGCTTGAGATGTGAATTTGTTTTATAGACTATAAATATACAGTGTATGTATAAAGCAGAATGCCTGTTCTCCTGATTATTTTTTGTACCATATTGTAAATTACATTATTTATTCTTTACCAATTTTTGGGAATAAAAGGTGTTTTGGTTATTTAATATAATAAACAAAAACTGTTAAACTTCAGCTAAAATTTCCAGTTCAGCTTGTAAATGTTTTTATTGTGCATAAATACATACTAATACTTGATCTAATGTCTGTCTTCCGTGCCTGCTTTTAAAGCCAGTATGCTTGAGGTATTCAGGTCTGGCGAAGGCGCAGCATCTGAGATGAGCCCTGAAGCCGACAGGCACGGATAGGCGCAGCAAGAGAGTTCGGCGAATCCTGGGGGTGGACAGGTGGGCCTCAGGGAACGATGGTTGAGTGACCGCTGAAAACAGAGGTGGAAGTCATTGCACAGCCCGCTGCTTCTGTTTTGATCATGGTCTGCGCTACCCTGAACCCTTGCTTGCGCCTGAAGACGCTGCAACCCAAAAGAAGCCAGCCACCACCCACCCCGAAACTTGCTGGGGAGGCGGATATGTCCGCATGGAAATGCAGATTTGCACCCTGAGCCCACCGGTGTCGGAGGGTGGGGCAACCTGTAAACCAATGCCCATGCCTGCAGCTGTAACAGGCGGCTGCTGCGACCAATCGGCTGTAAGCGCGATGCGGCCCTCTNCAAGCCTTGTTCTCATTGGGGGCGGGGAGAGGGGTGGGGCATGACTGCACGATAGGCTGCAGAAGTGTGATTGGCGCGGGAGGCGTCCAACGGGTTTGGGCGGGTCAGGGTACCTGCGCGGGACCAAGCGGGAACCGCCGCGCGGCGGCTCGGGAGGCGCGGGGCGGCGGCCGACATGTTCCAGGGCGCGGACGGACAAGCTGGCGGGTCAGGCTCCAGGTGCGCGGGCTGGTGCAGGGGCCCGGGTGGGCGCGTAACTGCAGCCACGTGGCGGGAGGGAGACCCTACAAATGCGGTGGGTGTGGCTCGTGGCTCCCCTGAGGGTGCTGAGCGCGCTCTCCCGGCGTGGCTGAAGCCGGGCCTCGCGGGAAGGCTGGGAGGCGAGCGAGCGGCGTGGAGACCGGGCGGCGGGGCGAAGACACGTGGCTCTCCTGAAGCGCTTGCCCATGCTAGACGCTAACCGGGCGCTGCCGAGCTCCGTTTGCCGGCTCCTGCGCCCTTCCCGCGTCCAGCTTCCTTTGGTTAGTTACGACGACCCTTGAATGTGGCTGAGTGGNGGCAGCAGTCTCTGACCCAACCCACGATCAGGTGTCCATCCGGTGTACTTACTGGTTTTCCTTGGCCGGGGACCTTCCCAACACAGTTTCATCTGAACTTTCCTTCTGTCTGATCTGCTTTGAGTAATAAAATGAAACTAGTGTCCTAATGACTTCTCGAGCTCCGGAAGTTAGTAGTAAAGTCGGCGTCCATGGGGAGGATTTTAGGAAAAGGAGGAATTCCTCATTTGATTCTGGGTGTGAAGGGGCAAGGGAAGCTGCTTTAATTGGACGATAAAGCATAATTGGAAGCCTCAGTCTGGGCCATGTTCTATTGGAAACCGTGCTTTGGGTGGCATTTTACCCAGGTTTGGAGGGAGTGGGGAGGAGCGTCTAGTCAGACTACTTCAAAGACGTACGTTGATTTGTCTGCAACTACTGTAAGGTCTCGGTTGTGGATTTTCTTTTCTAACCCTGTCTTTTGTCTCCTTGCTGAAGGTTTTGAACTGTAAAAGCATTATGGTATTGCTGTCATTCATCCATAAAATGGATAACCGTGAAGAACGTGCATTTTGTTTCTTACAACTTTAACCCAGACCTGACCAGTTTCCTAAAAGTTTTTCTTAAGTTCACCGTTGCAGGGAGGTTCAGGGCATTGACACTGTCGAGGTGTTTGTTTTTGTTTTTTTGTGCCATAGTCCACTTGAACTGTGTGGTTTTTCATCTTAGCCTGTATCTCTTACATTCTCTTGTATAATTTGAATATTTCTACTGAAACATTTAAGGAGTACTACAAAAGGAAAAAGTAATTGGAATATACCCCCACGTTGTGAATTTGGCCCTAAAATCTGAGCTAGCTAATCTCTCCCTAGCCCCTTACACTCCATTGGTGTTACTGTGATAATAGCTGCTAGCAGCTTCCAGAAGGCCACACTGTGCCATTGTTCTGGGCCCTTTTTATTGAAAGGGCTATTGACCTCTCAGTGCCATTTGTGAGACCCTGCCGGGGCAGCCTTAAGACTTGCATTGCTTTTGTAGGCTGTGCAACTTGTGCTTGCACCATTGTCTTTGGGGTGGAGATGGGCACTGCTTCAGTCCAAGTGGCCCATTATCTTTGCCAAAACTTTGTATGGTACCACTTTACTTTGCTTGTTTTCAAATTAAAATTCAGACAAGTAAACAAAAGCAATACTAAATCCTTAATTTCTATATCCATATTAGCATTAATTTCAATAACTGCCCTGTCTCCTGTATTCCCTCCATGGACTCAATTTGGGCTCATCTCCTCCCGAGATAGCTTTGAGGCTCCAGGAACACAGTGCTTCTGTTGCATCATGCACATGGACCACAAACCATTGACACAGATCTAGCTATACTATTAAATTTGGAGGTCCAGGCAAAGCACTTGATCACTCCGTGTTTTGTGTCTGGAATTGGGTGCGGAATAGCCACAGAGAGACTGGGAAGGTGAGAGTATAGAGTGAGGGCCTGTCAAACACCAACAGGATGTTAGTGACTTGGAAAACAACTATCTTCATGTAAACGGAAAAGATTAAATTAGGAATATTCATGCCTGCAATCCCAGCATTGGGACATGGGGGCAGAGGAATCATGAGTTCATCATTAGCTTTATAGTGAATTTGAGGCCAGCACTATTAAGATCCTGACTCAGTTCTTTCCAACCCCCAATAAGAAAATGAATGAAGTAGGAATTTTAACTCATGCAATTTTATACTGAATTTAGTTCAGTTCTAATGATTTCCGGTCTCTTTTTCAAAGAGCTGACCATAGACCCAAGGTATTAAACCTGACAATCCAAGAAAAGCCTTGGGATGGTCAGAACTTTATGGTTTATGTCAGTGGGCACTGATGTCAGGTAGACTTAACCATCACCATCATGCATAATCTAAAATCTTAAGTCTTTTTTAATGGGCTTTTGATTAAACTTTTTTTTTTTTCCTTTTCAAATGAATTTTTCTATCCCTTCCTAAGGCCCTTCAAGAAATGCTAACTGGGGACTGGAGAGGTGGCTCAGCGGTTAAGAGCACTGACTGTTCTTCCAGGGGTCCTGAGTTCAGTTCCCAGCAACCATCTGTAATGGTGGCTCACAACCATCTGTAATGAGATCTGGTGTCCCCTTCTGTATACATAATAAATAAATCTTTTAAAAAAAAAAAAAAACTGTTGATGGGGCAGGTTTGGCACACCATCTTTCCCTTTCCTCCGTCCGTTGGTTCAGAGGCCTGCCAGTACATGCCTGGCATCTGTGGTGTTGAGTGTCCAGCTTTGATTTTCTCTTGAAGCATGACTGGCACATTTTGTCAACCCTCTGTAGGGCATCTGAGATCCTCACTTTATACTTACTCTGCCTTAGAACAGACCATCTAAGAACTCTATTCATGTCAAATTGAAATGGGCTGACAGCTTTTTTACAACTCTTTGTGTGAAACAAACACATCTTACNTACTTTGTTGTTCTTGTTAACTAGTAGTTAGCAAGAGTAGTTGCTGTTTGCATAGTTTTTCAGTCAGCCCTAACCTCCACTCTTGGCTTTTATGTGGCAATCATTCTTTCATTTTAAATATTTTTCTAAGTATCTGAGGTCATACAGTCTCAATGCTTAGGCCTAGTGAAAGAGGGTGGAGCAAGGTGTGGTACACATGCCTTTAATCTCAGTAGTGGGAGGCAGAGACAAAAGGATCTCTGTGAGTTTGAGGCCAGTCTGTTCTACATAGAGTTCCAGGACAGCCACAACTGCCTACATAACCTGTCTAGAAGAGAGAGAGGAAAGAGAGAATGTGGGCCATTCACTGGTTTAAAATTCACTTTCAGCCGTGCGGTGGTGGCGCACGCCTTTAATCCCAGCACTCGGGAGGCAGAGGCAGGCGGATCTCTGTGAGTTCGAGGCCAGCCTGAGCTACCGAGTGAGTTCCAGGAAAGGCGCAAAGCTACACGGAGAAACCCTGTCTCGAAAAAAAAAAAAAAAAAAAAATTCACTTTCAAGTAGCCCCTCTTCAAAACGCCTGTATTGTTTTTATTTTTGAGATGGTCTTGGGTAGCCTTGGCTGGCTTTGCATTCGCTATATAGTGGAGGGTAACTTTTTTTTTTGGTTTTGGTTTTGAGACAGGGTCTCTTTATTTAGGGAGTCCTGGTTGTCCTGAAGCTCACTATGTCACAGAGATCCACCTGCCTCTGCCTCCTGAATACTGGGATTAAAGGCTACACCACCACCATGCCAGGCTAAGGATAACTTGAATACTGATCTTTCTACCAAGTGCTGGGATCACAGGTATTAGCTACCATGCCTGACTAAAAGGCATTTTAAAAGTCTAACCAGATATCTGAAATATCTGCATGCAAAATTCTTTCATCATATTGCAGTTGTATACCTGTGCTCTGGACACCAGGGCAGAGCTTTGAGGTAATTCCATAGGTCTTCAGCTGCTACAGTAAAAACTATCCACTTTTTAAGTTCCCAGTAGTACAGATGAAGTTTCCCAAAGGTTGGGACTTAAGGTAGGTGTTGCTGTTTGTGACTAAGACGTGGAAACCACATTCTTTGTGAGTGTTTAATTAAATGCTATGCTTGTAGAATATCAGTAGAGTTTAGAAGGGAATGCTCGTTCCATATGCCCTGATCTGAAGTAGACAATGCTGCCAGAATGGTGGTTTTTTTTTTTTCTAGTCTAGGCATCTCACTGGTTACACCAGACATCCCAATATATCAAGTCTTTAAGTCAGGAATTGTCTTCAGAGATGATGAACGTAAGATAAAGAGGAACATGGAACTTGTTAGAAGACACATTAGAAGAGGTCTGGATTAAAACCCAGCAAAGGTCTCTGGGAAACATAAGGGGAAGAACCCCTTTACTGTATACTCACAGTTCAGACCTTACCCCAGATTAGCACCTATAAGTTTTGGCAGGGGAGTCCCTGGCTACCATGGCTACTAGGTAAAGATAGNGACATACTTACATGTAAACTATGTAGCAAAGTTGAAGACAGCATGGAGAAGAGAGCAAAATAATACCTCTTTAATCATGTCTTTTATCCTGATCAGAATCTAAAATGATGTTGACAGTATTAAAACTAATATCTGATCCTAATTACTATATAATATGACTCTTAAAAAAATGTGACATTCTAGCCGGGCAGTGGTGGCGCATACCTTTAATCCCAGCACTCGGGAGGCAGAGGCAGGCATATCTCTGAGTTCGAGGCCAGCCTGGTCTACAAAGTGAGTTCCAGGACAGCAAGGACTAAACAGAAAAAAAAAAAAAATGGAGTTCCATATGTGGTTCACCTTACCCCTACCCCTGTGTATGTCTCTTCCTGTGTAACCAAACGTAGCCTTGAACTCTAAATCCTGCCTCAATCTCCCAAGTGCTGGAATTTACAGTCATGTACCATCAGGCTTTGAAATGAGCCCATTTTGACTCACATCATTGCTGTGTGGTATTGAGCTAGAGCATAGGAAAGAGACCCACAACACCAATCCTAATGAGTCCTGGGATTCTATTGGTCAGCTATCACTGATTTGTGCTCACTCTAATTATAGATCCATGAAGCCCCAGGGAGNAGAATTTGGAAGTCCAGAAGAAGGTATTCCTTCAAGCAAGCCTAATAGGATGGCATCTAATATTTTTGGACCAACTGAAGAACCTAAAAACATACCCAAGAGGACAAATCCTCCAGGTGTGGTCTTTGTACTTCTTAGATCCCTTGGCCTTTGTTGTCTTCTGTTCTTTCTAANATATTGTCTTAGGGCTGTCATTGCTGTGGTGAAACACCATGACCAAAGCATGTTGGAAAGGAAAGGGTTTATTTGGCTTATACTTCCATATCACTGTTCATCATTGAAGAAAGTCAGGACAGAAACACAGACAGGGCAGTAACCTGGAGGCAGGAGTTGATGTAAAGGCTATAGAGGAGTGCTTGCTCATCATGGCTTACTCAGCCTGCTTTCTCAGAACCCAGGACCACCAGCCCAGAGTTAGCTCCACCTACATGGGCTGGGCCTTAATCACTAATTAAGAAAATGCCCTATGGGTTTGCCTACCGCTCACTCTTAACTGAAGTTCCCTCCCTTCAGAAGACTACAGCTTGTGTCAAGATGACATAAGATAGTTCTGGGTTTGTTTTGTTTTTTAAGACAGGGTCTCACTATGTAGACTAGGCTAGCCTTGAACTCACAGAGATCTGCCTACCTCTGCCTCTCCAGTGCTAGGATTAAAGACATGAAAGAGGTCACATACAACAGCAAGAAGCACCACCTCCTTCGAGTCCTATAGCCCAAGGTCNTGGGCGGAGCAAATACCACTACATTTCCCCTTTTTGTCTAAATAAGATTCTAAACTCAATGCAAACTNTATACNATAAGAATGATTATCAAGCATTGACCAGGAAAAACAAAGGGTAATAACATAAACANACACAGAACTATAACCAANAAGAACAACATCAAACTTGAAAGACATGNTAAATGTCCAGAAATGTCCAGATCATAGGTAAATGGCAAGTCCCCGAGATTACTCCAATAGCTGTCCTATCCTGAAGATTCTAACTNTAGTACTAATATGCTCTAGCTAAGAGGTGAGAAGATTGTAACTGTAACTATTTAGTCTTCCACTCCTTCAAAGACCTGAGAAGGAACATAACAATACCTGAGAAAACGGAAAATGCAAGCNAGNAANTTCCNAAATTCCAACTCCAAAGCCAGCTTAATTTATAATTGAATCGGGACCACAACTTTTCTAGAGTTAAAGAGATATTAATGTTAGGCAGTGAGATATTACCCTGTAGAGAGTATAGTGATACCAGTAGGTCCTTCCCTTATGCGATAGACGTTTAGATGTCCAAGGATAAAAAAATAAATAAAAGGAAGAAGGAAACANGTGGCTCCTCTTCTTTCCTTTAAGAGATCACATACAACGGCAAGAAGCACCACCTCCTTCGGGCCCTATAGCCCAAGGTCATGGGCAGAGCATATTCCACTACAGACATGCGCAGCCATGCCCAGCTTGTTCTGGGTTTGTTTGCTTGCTTGCTTTTTGTTGTTATTTGAAGACAGAGTCTGTCTGCATAGCCCAGGCTAAGTTCAAGGTGAAACTTTGAAAACCAAACAGGCTGGGCAGTGGTGGTGCANACCTTTAATCCCAGTACTGGGGAGGCAGAGGCAGGAGGATCTGTGAGTCCAAGGCCAGTCTCCTGGGTACTGAGATTACAGGTGTTGACCACGTGCCTCACTTTCTTTCTATTTATTATATATACAGTGTTATGCCTGCATGTATGCCTGCATGCCAAGAAGGCACCAGATCTCATTTTAGATNGTTATGAGCCACCATGTGGTTGCTGGGAATTGAACTCACAACCTCTGGAAGAACAGCCAGTGCTCTTAACCTCTGAGCCTTCTCTCCAGCCCCTCACTTTTCTCTTTATGTGGATCCTTTCAGACACCTTTTGTAGCACTTTATCCCTTGTCAACAGTTTCTTTAAAGGGAGAGAAGGGCTTTCCCTGGCTGTTAACTTTCTCTCTTGAAGGTAACTAGAAAATTTTTCATGTAAGAACTACATCTGCTTAGCATATAACTTGCCAAAGTTGCTAAGGGGCTGGGTGGTGGGTTTCTGGGTCTCAGAGTCCCTAATATTCTGAAATTTCATGCAAATTATGCATCCAGATATTTTCCGTAGGAAGAATATTTTTGTTGTTTGGTTTTTGTTTTTTTGAGACAGGGTTTCTCTGTGTAGCCTTAGCTGTCCTGGAACTCACTCTGTAGACCAGGCTGGCCTTGAACTCACAAATCCTCCTGCCTCTGCCTCCCGAGTGCTGGGATTAAAGGTNTGNACCACCACTGTCTAGCCTGTTTGGTTTTCAAAGTTTGACCTTGAACTTTTAGTCCTTCTGCCTTAGCCTCCTGAGTTCTGTTACTAAGTATATTTAAACCAAGCCTAATTTGCATATTAAATTAAGTGCACCTCTGTGGAGAGCCAGAATAACACTGGAAGGCAGTACCTCTTCCCCCAAGGTTCAAGCACTTTTGCTAGTATGATCACTAAATGCACCTACCTGTTCTTCATCTATATCAGCTGGTTTGATTTCACTAGTCACCTTGGGTATCATTTATTTCTGTTTTACAGTTCAAAAGGTAGAGAGACAA
The DNA here is from genome assembly GCA_001675575.1 of Neotoma lepida. NCBI lineage: Eukaryota > Metazoa > Chordata > Mammalia > Rodentia > Cricetidae > Neotoma > Neotoma lepida. The sequence goes on from LZPO01034908.1 coordinate 306,717, forward strand.
TGTGTACTTATTCAAGATCATACAGTTAATAACTAAGCTGTAGCACAAATCCTAATTGGTCTTATTAATAAAAACCCAGAGTCAGATATCAGGGTGAAAGCTGAAAGNTCAGAGAAGCAGAGCAGCCAGTCACTAGTTCTTACCTCTATGAAATCCTCAGCCAAAAGGGGGCTCCTAGCTCCTGTCTTCTCCCACCTTATNTTCCTCTCTCCACCCAGCCATATCACTTCCTGTCTCCATCTCCCTAGTTCTGGGATTAAAGGTGTGTGCCACCACTGCCTGGCCTCTATGGCTAACTAGTGGCTGGCTTTGCCCTCTGATCTTCAGGCAAGCTTTATTTGTTAGAGCATACACAAAATATCACCACACTAAGCAGGGACTGACTGACAGCTTCGCTGTGGAGCCCTTTACTCCACATTGTATCACCTTCTCCAGGCAAGAGCACTGATCCCCAGGAGGTCTGTGGTTTTAATCACTCTCAAGTTTTACAAAAGTGCAGCTCTTGTATACCCATGTCATATCTCCCTTAAAAAGATAGGCCCTCTTTCAGTCTCCACTTTCATGCACAATCACAAGCCTCCTGGTAGCTACACTCCTGACCCCTACAAGCCGGTGTCTTCCAGAAAAGTACTCTGCTCCATCAGTAGACCATGAAGGGCCTTTTGCTAGGTATGTTAGCTAGCAAAAAAAAAAAAAAATTCCTCAAAAAAGATTTTGTCATTCCTACTCTTTCTTCNGGTTGCTCTTGAGATAGCAATGTGATAGCAATGTGGTTATGATAGCTAAGAAATAACTGTTTAGTAACTAACTATTCAGGGGAACACACAAAAGGTCAAAACCCGTTAACATATTAGCTTTCTTCTGCTTCTGCTAGCTCTCAGATAACTGCTTGGTATAGAGGGGACCTTAGAGTGGAATAGTCACTTTGCTTATTCATATACAAGCAGATGAGACTTAACTAACCCTTCTTTTTACATTAAAATTGTATCCTATAAAGATTATTTTGTATCTTTATTTACATAAAACTATGTCCGTGGAGCCAGACAGTGGTGTACACCTTTAATCCCAGCACTCTGTGGGCAGAGGCAGGCAGATCTCCCAAGGCCAGCCTAGCATACAGAGCAGTTCCAGGACAGCCAGGACTATACAGAGAAACCCTGTCTTGAAACCACACTCCCACCCCCACCCCCAAAAAATGTTCATGGAATGCTTCTTTAGTTATATGGTGTTGTTTGACTTTCCCTGGGGAGATGTAAACAGACTTGTATTTACCCTAGATAGCCCTTCAACAACAGACCAAATAAACAGTCCATCCAAGTCCAGCTTGTAAGCCACTAAGTTTGCTGGGGTTGTTCATAGGAGCATCAGTGAAGAGTTACTTAGAAGGAGCATGGGTGACACCTGCATCACTGAAATGTCCAATATCAGCATGGATGATGGCCTCCTAAAAGTTGCATAGATTTAAATCCCCCTTTGAGTTAACATCCATGTTCTGTCTATTCTAACATTTTCTGAGGCCATGTGTATCTGGGTCATGATTACATACAGTTAGATATAGGAGGGAGGGAGTGGCGGGAATTTCAGGTGAGGTTCTAATGACCCACTCACGCTCCTATGAGGGCAGTAGTCAACAGGTCTCTCTTGTTGAGGGTCTCATGCAGGTAAATCACAGCTACTCTGATTATGGTAATGGCTATGTTACTCCTGGGAGACAGTGCTCCGTATCATATGGAGAGCATAGTTGGCGTGTATTGATTATTTGTACTATAGACATTGTCTGGAGCATTTGTCCTACAAGCTACAGCAACTTGGAGAATCCTCATACAGCCCAAGAGATTGGTCCGTTTGTTGTCCTTATTGTACAGGTGAGGAATTGGAGGCACAGAAAGGCTTGAGCAATGTGGGTAGTCGATGGGGTGTTTCTTCTGTTGTAGGTTATAGCTTCAGTTGGTGTACTAGAGCCGTGATTTGTCTGCCTCCATGTGGCATAATGCTGTGAGAAAGGTGGGAGCTTGGTACCTACTGAGTGAAGACACCAGTTGATATTTTGTACCTTTCTGCCTAACATTGGCATCCTTGTATAGTGTCCAGGCCTCGGGCCATAAGATCTGCTTGAGTTGCACGTTTCTATCACAGCTTCATAAACTCACGGTAGGCAGCAAGGAGCATGTCTCCTAACTTGTTGACATCTAGTCATCACTACAAATTCTAGCCAGAAGGAGGTCAGTGACTAACCTTATTTTCCAGATTATAGGTTCACCATGAATAGCAGTGAACTAAACATTTAGTTATTTACTTTTAATCTGCTTAAGAACTCTTCCTGATTAACAAAAGAGACTTTCCATCAGAAAACTTGCATTGTCCAGCATTAAGGGAGCTCTGGGGAAAGGTGGTGCTTTAGTCCTTCTCACTTTAGAGTCCAGACTAGGTTAAGGATTAGCTGGGATGTAAGGCTTCAGGGACTTGAAGTAATTATCCTACCCTATTGCCCTGGAACTTAGGATCTGACATTAAGTCTTCAATGTTGTCTCTCAAGGTAACAGCAGTGGAGTATGACAAATGAGTGCTCTGATGTTCATTGTTCTGTGATTGTTTCTGCAGGGGGCAAAGGAAGTGGTATCTTTGATGAGTCGACTCCTGTGCAGACTCGACAACGTCTAAACCCACCTGGTGGGAAGACTAGTGACATATTTGGGTCCCCAGTCACTGCCACTGCTCCCCTGGCACACCCAAACAAGCCCAAGGTATGGACAACATTCATATAGCAGACAGAACAAAAAAATAAAAGCTGTACCAACTTAACTTTTTCTGCAAGTTCCAAGGCAGCTGTAGCATCGTTAGGAAGAGTCAGACAGTGTTGGTTTTCCGAGCATAGCCATTCATCATTAGGTTTGGAGTCACCTAGAAAACATGTTCCAACCTTATAACTAAATAAATCCGTCGGGAAAGCAGCTGTGTTCACCTCTCTACACAGCAGCTGCCAAGCACCTATTTTGCTACCCTACTTTGTGTATATGAGGTCTGGTGACTGAGCACATAGCATAAGGGTTTGACCTTCATTGAGTTTTGAAAGGAAAGATGATGGGTCTTTCTATAGTACTGGAGTTTAAATCTGGGGCTTTGTACACTCTGGACAAATACTCTACCAGTGAGCTACCTCCCCAGCCTAAGATTATGGCTCTTGATGAGCTTTTCTCCACACAAGGTTGAGCTTGTATTAGTTATCTTTGAGGATTTATGGTGCTTGGCAAATGGGGATCACAGGCTTCAGATCCAGTGAAGGCGCCCATGTAAATAAGATAACATGATCTCTTTACCTGCACTCCAACTCAGGAGCTGCTGGGAAAAGAATACCAGAGCAATGTGACTTTGGACTTGACCTTTGAACATACTGATTAGATCTCTGAACTCACTGGACTGAGGCAGAGGCTTGGCCAAAGCCAGCCTTAGCTTCCCTGTGTGCTAGAGCTTATTGGTAATGAAGCCCAGGACTACATTATTGTTATAATTATTAGTAGTATCTTTGTTTTACTTACTATTTTTTATTTAAAAATTTCTTAGATTTTTAAAATTTTTATGTGTATGAGTATTTTGCCTGTATGCATGTTTGTACGCCATTTGTGTACCTGGTGTCTGATGAGGTCAGAGGGCATCAGATCCCTTGGTTCTGAAAGTTNTGGATCATTGTAGGTGATGGAAATTGAACACATCCTCTGCAGGATGTGACTAGTGCCCTTAATTGCTAAACCTCTCCATCCCCCCATCACCTTTAATTGGAGACAAGGTCCTACTCTGTAACCTAGACTGGCCTCAGTCTCACTATGTAGCCCAGGACAGCCTCAAATTTGAAGCAATCCTCCTGCCTCCACATTCCAAGTACTGAGATTATAGATGTGTTTACCACACCAGTTTTTTATCCCTTTTTTTGTTTTGTTTCGTTGTTTTTCCAGACAGGGTTTCTGTCTTTATCCTTGACTGTCTTGGAACTCACTCTGTGGACTAGGCTGGCCTCAAACTCACAGAGATCCACCACCTCTGCTGGAATTAAAGGCGTGTGCCACCACTGCCCCGCCCACAACAGTTTTTATCCAGTGCTAGGGACTGAACCCAGGGCTTTGTGTATGCTGAGCAAGTATAATATCATATATATATGATACATATATACCTTCAGTTTTTCTCCATCTTTTTAGTAGCAAAAAGGTAGGGTCTAGCCAGATGTGTCTGTGGGAATCCTGCTGCACTTGGACTAGATCAGAACTGCTCTACGGGGCAGCATTTCTCCACTGAGGAAGAACCTGAATGAGATGCGAATGTGAATTCAGTGTAGCAGTGTGGCTGTTATTCAGTGCTGGGAATTAAACCTAAGGCTTTGTGCGTGCCGAGTATGTGCTCTACCAACTGAGCTACATCCTCTTCCTTTGCTGCTGTTGTTTTTCACTCTTTTGGGGGGCCCGCCACTCACTCCCAAATAAATCACACACGGTGGCTTATTCTTAATTATGGATGCCTGGCCTTAGTTTGGCTTAGTGTCTTGCCAGCTTTTCTTAACTTATCCCATCTACCCTTTGCCTCTGGGCTTTTTCCATTCTCTTCTGTAAATCTTACTCTTCATCCATGGCTTGCTGTGTACCTTGGTGGCTGGGCCCTGGAGTCCTCCTCCTTCTCTGGCTCCTCTACTTCTCCATCTCTTTTTTCCTTCCTCTCTCCCCNTCCCGGATTTCTCCTATATCTTCTCTCTGCCTGCCAGTCCAGCCTCTCTCTCTCTCCTGCCTTGCTATTGACTGTTCAGTTCTTTATTAGACCAGTCAGCTGACAGGCACAGTAACACAAGTTCACAGAGTTAAACAAATGCAACATAACCAAAAGTAACACACCTTAAAATACTATTCTGTAACGCTTTTCNACAGAACAAGAGGAATCAGAGTAGAGCTTCTCTACATTTATTAACATAAGGGTCTTTTCACTCAGGAGCATTGGGTACCCCAACCTCATTAGAGATAGGGCCAGTTTCAGGCTGAAATCAGAATATACAAGAAGCCTGAAATGTCTTATGATACCAGAAAGCCAAGAAAATATTACAGATACTGAGAACCAAGGGAAAGAGGAGCCAAGGACCACAGAGGAGCCATTGGGTCATAAACAAGGACAGTAATTGCAATGGATTGAAAGTCACCAACTATTTTGAATTTGTTGCTTCAAAAAATCTAGTTTTAGACCTTTAGAGTGTGCCAGAAANCCAACTCATTAAATCTGTTGCAAAAATAGAATAAATGTTTAACCAAGCTGGTCATGGTGGTGCACGCCTTTAATCCCAGATCTCAGGAGGCAGAGGCAAGTGGATCTCTGTAAGTTCAAGGCCACTGAGTTCCAGGATAGCCAGGGCCACTTAGACTCTATCTCAGAAACACGCCCCCCAAAACAACAACAACAACAGCACTGTTCAGCATTTCCTGCATGAAGTGTAGGGATAATAGCTATTAAGGAAAAGTCCCCTTTACAAAAGAATACCAGCAAGATCAGTCAGCAGGTAAAGATATGCTTCCTGCCCAAGTCTGAAGACCTGAGTTTGATCCCTGGGACTCGCAAGTTGGAAATAGAGAACAGTCTCTCAAAGTTGTCCTCTGGCCTCAACATGCACATTGTGGCAGGCCCCTTCCCAATNCTCAGTATATTTATTTACTCTAAAGTTGAGCACAGTGGAACGCACCTGTTAATGGAAGCTACTTAGGAGGAGGATGCAACAGAATTGTGACTTGGAGGCTAGCCTGAGAGGTGTAGTGTGATCACATCTGAGGAACAAAAAACAACAATATTCCAGCTTGTAAACAATGTAGAAATAATAGAATACCAGCATTTTATAAACCTGATTGTGAAGGGGTAGACTTAGAGGTCGTCAGTAGCTGGTAACAAGAAAGTAAGAGCNAGCAAATAGTTACGGCNTCCTAATCAAAGTCCATCATAGAGCCGGGTGTGGTGGTGCATGCCTTTAATCCTGGCAGAAGCAGACAGATCTCTGTGAGTTCCAGGACAGCCAAAGATACACAGAGAAACCCTGTCTNGAAACCACACACCCACCCAATCCCCCCTCCCGAGCCAAAAAAAGAAATCATAGGCCACCTCAGGTCAGCATCTCCCAAACGTCAGGCCTAAGTAGTCTCAAAACCACTGTTTTTTGTTTTTTAGGTGCAGGTACTCTCTTGTCAGCATGGTGGTACACACTTTTTTGTTTTGTTTTGTTTGAGACAGGTTTCTCTGTGTAATAGCTCTGGCTGTCCTAGAATTCACTCTAGACCAGGCTGGCTTCAAACTCAGAGATCTGTGGGCCACTACTGCCCCAAAATTAATTAATTAATTTTCAAGAATATTTTTTACAATTTGGAACCTGGTGTGGCTACTTTTTAAGAAGCCACATCTTGGGGTATTTATGAAGAAATAATAAAATAACTGGGTATTTTGGTATAATCCAGAAGGTTTTGAGAGGGCGTTACTGAGACAAGGATGTCAGTGAGCTAACATCACTGTTGCAGTTCAGCGGGTTACAGGGGCTCAGTCACAAGTCTGTTTTGCGGTGCTGGAGATCAAACCCAGAGAAGCTCTTGCATGCTAGAAAGCACCTAACCATTGAGCAGCACTCTAGCTTATGAGTTTTTTAATTATGAAATTGTATTACTTTTTAGTTANNTGTAGGTGTGTCAGCGTGTGGGTGTGTGCACATGAGTGCAGGTACCCTCGGAGGCATCATATTCCCCTGGAGCAAGAGTTAGAGACAACTATAACTAGAACTGATCTCAGGTCCTGTGGGAGAACAGCAAGAGTTCTTAACCACTGGGCCATCTCTAGCCCACTACAAACATTTTAAAGATTAAAAATAAAGCAGACCTAGCCCGGTGGTGGGGCACTTTAATCCCAGCACTGGAGGGATTAAATCTGGAGGCAGAAGGAAGCGAATCTCTGTGAGTTTGAGGCCAACCTGGTCTGCATAGAGTTCTAGGACAGCGAGAGCTACACAGAGAAACCCTGTCTCAAAAAAACAAGTGAATGAATGAATGAAGCAGACTCGATAGTGCAGGTCTATAACCCCAGCTGTTCAGGAAGCTGAGGTTCAGTACCTGCCTGCCTACAGAGTGAGTTCAAGCCTAGACTTTGGAAAATTTAATGAGATTCTATTTCAAAAAGTAAAAAGAACTTGAGGATGTGGCCTGGTGGTAGAATGCTTTCCTAGCAGGCATGANGTCCTAGGTTCAAGCCTTAGATGGGTAGAAGGACAAGATTTTTTTTTTTTAAAGGTGATTCATCCTCCAGTTTTCATTGTTTACCTGAATGAGCGCTAACCTGATGACTTATTTTGTTGTAGGATCACGTTTTGCTGTGTGAAGGAGAAGACTCTAAATCTGACCTGAAAGGTAATAAGCGGATTTCCTGCCCCTTCTNTGTGACTGTATGTTAGAAGAGTTGCTAGTGTATTTGGCAAACAAAAGGTGGCATTCCTCTGTGCCTTCCAAGAAGCTGACCAAAACAAGATGGCTCAGATAGCTCACTGGCTGCTCTTCCAGAGGACCATGATAGAGTGGCTAAGGGGGTTTAGTGTTAAAGAAGGTTGGGGCCGGGGCTGGAGAGGTGGCTCAGAGGTTAAGAGCACTGGCTGTCCTTCCAGAGGTCCTGAGTTCAATTCCCAGCACCCACATGGTGGCTCACAACCATCTGTAATGAGATCTGGTGCCCTCTTCTGACCCGCAGGCAAACAT
>LZPO01034908.1:319237-333705 GCA_001675575.1 Neotoma lepida
GCTAGCAAAGGACCTGGGTTCAGTTCTCAGCACCTACATGGTGACTATGCAACCATCTATAATTCCAGTTTGGGGAGATCTGATGACCTCTTCTGGCCTCTGTGGGCACCAGGCGCTCACATGGTATATACACATGCAGGCAAAATACTCATACAAAGTTAATCTTTTTAAAAAATTTAAAGAATTACTCATTTCACTCATTTGTCCTGATTCCTAATTTTGACAACTTAAAATTAACTTAGGTGGGGCTGGAAAAATGGCTCTGTGGGTAGAGCACTGGCTGCTCTACCAGAGCACCCAGATTATATTTCTAGAACCCATTCACAACTGTTAATAACTCCAGTTCTAGTGGATCCGATACATTCTTCTGGTTTCTGTGGGCACCAGGCACATGCAGATGAAACACCCATACACTTTAAATAATAAAACTAGCTCAAGTAACAGTCACTCAAGTAACAAGTACTATTGCAATATGCCCTTTGCACACTAGCCCACTTCCCTAGTTGGTTGATAATACATAGGCTCAGCTTTGCGTGCTTGGAAGATTAAGTCAGTATCAAAAACCAGGCAACCTGGAAATGTTGTAGGGTATATCCAGGGAAGACTGCTCAGACATGGGTTTGAGACAATGGAAAGTCTTTATTAGCTGGCCAGCGACTACTGGGTGTTCAGGATCCCAGTGTAGCTCTGACCCTCAGGGTGAGCTTTTAAGCACAAAAACCATGTCCTGGGTTGATATACTTCAGTTAACAACAGCCAAAATTGGAACTATAGAATCCAAAAAGCAAGGTTAGTACATTTAGAGACTCCCAGAACTATAGACTTTGAAAGATTAGACCTTTGTTTTCAGTTTTAGCAGGTGGTGCTGTCTACATGCTGAATTTTACAGCCTGAATGATACTTCCATCACAGAGTCAGTTGTGCTAAGGTCTGGGGCACTCTTACATTTCCCACTGGTCTTAGTGAATCAGTCAAATCATGGACTCAACCTGTTTTGCTTTAAGATGTAGGGTCCCAGTGTTAATCCAATCAGAATGAGAATTAAAGGCCCAGCCAGTGCTTATAGCAGAGTAGTTAGCCAGGGGAACCAAGAGAAGAAAGACTGGTTATTTCCCCTACCATGGCAAGATTTTTTTCTAATTACTCTTGATCAATTAGCATATAAACAACAGGTTTCTTCCAAAGCCAAACATAGTTTTTTGTTGTTGTTTTTGTTGGTTTTTATCACATGAGAAGTCTAAGCCTTTCCAATTTTTTAGGATTATTTCTGCAAGGGAGTCTAACTGTTGTTTTAATATCTCTACGTCCTGATCAACCTGTCTACTTAGTTTTGAGAGCATCAGAAGAGGCATATTTAGTTGAACCATTGGTACATACCCACCAAGTAGTCTCAGGGTCCCNGTAATATTGCTGTTATCCAGATGAATTAACCCATAAGGCAGCATAGCAGACATCAGAATACAGGCAAGTACTAGATTAAGGTTTTGGATATTAGCTGGGCGGTGGTGACGCATGCCTTTAATCCCAGCACTTGGGGGGTAGAGGCAGGCGGATCTCGGTGACTTCGAGGCCAGCCTGGACTACAGAGTGAGTTCCAGGAAAGGCGCAAAGCTACACAGAGAAACCCTGTCTCAAAAAACAAAACAAACAAAAAAAAGTTTTGGATATTAGACAAGTTCCAGTCCCATATAATTCCTCTGACATTAACTTGGCTGCCCCTAGTCACAGTGAGTTTTGTCAGTCAATGGGCTGACAGTCTGGTTAGTTCCTATCCCTGTGTAGTACAGGGGCTGAGTGTCTAAGCATAACCAGCAATCCTGCTGATTTCTGGCTGGGAATGATTAACTCTAACTCCCTTCCTGTGGCATAGAGTCTGATTCCCCAGGTTTTTCCTGTTTCCCAAAGGCCAGAATCTTTTAAAGGAATTTTTTCAGAAAGCCTCAGTTTTTATAATGAAAACTCCCTTGTTTCTGGCAACTAGAGGGCCCAGCTGCAGGGCATTGTGTCTTAGTTAGGGTTTCTATTGTTGTGAAGAAACTCCATGACCATGGCAACTCTTATAAGGAAAACATTTAATTGAGTGGCTTACAGTTCAGAAGTTCAGTCCATTATCATCGTGGTCAGACATGGTGGTATGCAGGCAGACTTGGTGCTGGAGAGGTAGCTAAGAGTTCTACATCTTGGGTAGGCAACAGGAAGTGTTCTGTTTCACTGGCTGTAGCTTGAGCATAGGAGACCTCAAAGCCCATCCCCACTTGACACACTTCCTCCAAGACCACACCTACTCCAATAATGCTACACCTCCCATTAGTGTCACTCATTTGGGGGGGGCATTTTCTTTCAAAACACCACATTCAACTCTGGCCCCCAGAGGCTTGTAGCCTTATCATAATGCAAAAAAAGAAAATGCATTCAGTCCAAGTTCAAAAGTCCCCGTAACAGTCTCAACAATGTTTAAAAGTCCAAAACTCAAAGTCTCTTCTGAGATTCATGCAGTCTCTTAACTATAATCCACTGTAAAGTGAAAAAGCAGATCACATACTTCCAACATAAAATGGCACAGGATACACATTACTGTTCCAAAATGTAGGGAAGGGAGCACAGTGAGGAAATACTGGACCAGAGCAAGACTGAAAACCAACTAGGCAAACAACTAAACTCTGCATCTCCATGTCTGATGTCAAAGCACTCTTCAGATCTCAAACTCTTTTCAGCTTTGTTGACTGCAACACACTTCTTTCTCTTGGGCTGCTTCCANTCCCTGTTAGCAGTTTTCCTAGGCAGGTATCCCACAGCCTGGCACAGGGAGTTTCCATGGCCCCAAAGTTTGGGTAAAACTCCTTTTGTAATNTCTTTTGTGGACAAACAGGTGAAATGGTTTTGAGACATCTAGAAATGTTAGGGCTGGTGCTGAAGTCAGAGCTGTTTTTATTTATTTATTTATTTATTTATTTTTTGGTTTTTCGAGACAGGGTTTCTCTGTGTAGCTTTGTGCCTTTCCTGGAACTCACTCAGTAGCCCAGGCTGGCCTCGAACTCACATAGATCCGCCTGCCTCTGCCTCCCGAGTGCTGGGATTAAAGGCATGCGCCACCACCGCCCGGCCCAGAGCTATTTTTAAAGCCTCAAATGCCTTTTGCTTAGTCTCAGTCCAGATTAGGGGCTCAGTGNCCTTCTTTGTGCTGATATATAGAGAGGCCTTGCTATTTCCACAAACTGGAAGCCAGGGTCAGCAATACCTGGCTGCACTAGGGACTCTCAAACCTGTCTCTTAGTCTTTGGAGTTGGAATCCGAAGGATAGCAACAATCCTACTCTGAGACAGGCTCCTTTTGCTTGGCAGCCAAGATAGGTAGCCTCTGATGTACAAAGTTGGGCTTTCTTAGTGAACATTCTGTAGCCCAAGATCTGTAACTCTTGCAACCATCCCTTAGTGGCCCTTTTACAATCTGTTTTCCTGGGAACCCCTGACAGAAGAGCAAGAGGTCAGCTCTTAGTATCTCATCAAATAGGGATGGAGAATTTTTTTAAATCCTTGGGGCAACCTGGCCCAGATAAGTTGCCCACTGCAACTTCCTTCTAGGTCTGTCCATTTAAAAGTAAAGATGGGTTGACTCACCTCCGCCAATGGGAGGCTGAAGAATGCATCTTTCAGTGTACCAAGATAGTGTACAGCTGTTTCTCTGAAGGAATTAGGCTCATGAGAATCAGAGGTCCCAGGTTTCTTCACAGGCAGGAGAGGTGTATTCCAGGGTGACTGGCAGGGCACCAGGGTGCCTCTCTCTCCAAGCCAGGCAATATGGATTGCAGTTTCCCCCTTTGTTTCCAGGGTCATTGGGCACTATTTAATCTGAATGGGGTTAGCTGAACGGGTAGGAATGTGGTGTTGTGTTCAGTTCTAGGGGGGGCGGTTCTGTCCACACTCCTGGGAATCTTTGTTATTAGTCTGAGAGATGTCCAACCGTATCTTTTGATTGGAGGCAGAACTTTCTGCTAAGAGATACTCCTTTGACAGAGGGTAAGACACCAAAATTTGGTAGNTATCTGTAAGACTAACTGTGTCTCATTATCAGAGAAGCAGATGGTGGGTTTCAGTTTATACAAAAGTTCTTTTCCCAATCTGTTCTCTGTTGTTAAACACCTTTTGAGCTACCTACAGCAACTGGAACCTACTTATACCTTTAAACTTCATAAGCTTTCCCCCTAATATCTGGGGTCAACTGAGTGACAAAGGAAATCTTTTTTTGTTGTTGTTGTTGTTGCTTTTTGGAGACAGGGTTTCTCTGTATAGTTTTGGTGCCTGTCCTGGATCTCACTCTGTAGCCCAGGCTGGCCTCGAACTCACAGAGATCCGCCTGCCTCTGCCTCCCAAGTGCTGGGATTAAAGGTGTGTGCCACCACTGCCTGGCCAAAGGAAATCTTTTTAGTAGCTGTCATTAGTCCTTTATAAAAGACCTAATGAAAGCTGTTCAAAGTCTCTTTGGTCAGTACTGGACAAAAGGCAAAATCCATTNTGTCCAGCCTGGGTTGTCTGGCAGTGATCTCCCTGCCCACCCCTGGGGATATTTTTCTCTATTCAGAGAATGGTGGCTTTTGAGTTTTTCAATTATACAGATCATTGGTCAGTAATGTGATAGGAATCATGAAAGAAAAGCAAGTGGAACTTTCTTTTTCCTTGGGGCTCAGCCCAGGGGAATTTCCCCCTTCCCTGGGGCTGCTTAGAGTAGGCACAGAGCAGAGGGAATGATCACCTGGGGAAATTATTCCCCCCTCCCTGTGTGCATTCTGCTTAGATGGGGGGGGGCTAGACGAGAAGCCCAGCCCCTCCCCACCTCCACACAGGTACTAAGCCAAACAATGAAACAATGAAACAAGCACACAGTGCTCTAGCTCTTGAAGTGGGACAGGTGGAAGTTTTTTTCCCTTCTCTCTATAACCTGGCAGAGCCAAAAGGATTCAGGTCCCCAACAGGAGGAGACACAGGTCTTAAACTAGGAGCATTCACACCAGAGAAAGCCACTGGTTGATACAGGGAAACAGAACTGACAGAAAGACACAGAGAGGGGTGGGGGAGAAACTAGGGGTGGCCACTGCACAGTCATACAGCTGAACAGAAGGATCCAATGACATCTCACATGGATCCCAGACCTCTACTATGTGTTCTGACCTCTACTATGTGTTCAAACATAAAATGTCTTATACCTCCCAGAGGTGACAGACCAGGTGAGTTTTCTAATTTGTTTTCTTTTGGGGTGAAAGTGTTAGACATCTCTGAAGCATTNGGCAGCAATTGATCAAAGGGAACCCTGGGGACCTAGATTATCTCAAGTTGCACACCCCCTAGAAGTTCCCTGACCACTTCACTCTTCCTTGCTCCAAGGGGCTCTGAGACCCCTGGTGTCTCAAGGTTGAGTCTCTGGGATCTTGCTGGAGCTTCCAGAAAGATTGTGGGTGTATTCACCAGGAAAGACTGCTCAGACATGGGTTTAAGCCAATACAAAGTCTTTATTAGCTGGCCAGTGATTGCACTGGCACAGGATCCCAGCATAGCCTCNAGCTATTGTTTTAACTTGCACAGAGGCTGTGGCTTAATCTACTGCTATTTTAGCCAGCAATTGCAACTCCGCAGTTACCAGCCTGCTTCTCTGGCAGTGACCTGGCCACTCAGACCATAGCCTGGCAGGAATTCTGTTCCCTCAGGCAGTAGCTCTGCTGCTGCCACTAAGGGTAGCTTTGTTGTTGTTGTTTTTTGTTTTGTTTTGTTTTTCGAGACAGNGTTTCTCTGTGTAGCTTTGCGCCTTTCCTGGAACTCACTCGGTAGCCCAGGCTGGCCTCGAACTCACAGAGATCCGCCTGCCTCTGCCTCCCGAGTGCTGGGATTAAAGGCGTGCGCCACCACCGCCCAGCTCTAAAGGTAGCTTTAATTAAATCTCTATCATTCTATTTATAAACAAGACTTGAGATTCAAAGGCTGGGGTGAAAACTTGCTAGCTCAGAGAGGTTGAGTAGCAACTAGCTAACCTCTTCTTGCTGGCATCTCCCAAAGAGTGTCCTTTTTCTCCACCAAACAAACAAAGCCATGCCACTCCAAATCCCTCCCTACTCCTTCAAGTATGTCTATCTCTTCCAGATGTCCTCTGATGATTTATGATTACTTTCTGTCAACTAGTTGCTTACTCAGCATCGTCACCCAAGGTTAATTTCAATTAATTATTTAATTAATGCGAATGCAAACTNGAGGTTCACAGTGCAATCGAATATCCCCCAACACTGAGCCTTTCTCANGGTGAGCTTTAAGCACAAAATCCATGTCTTGGCTTGACATACTTCAGTTAACAAGGACAGTTAGCCAGAAGCATAACTACAGAAGCCTAAAAGCAAGGCTAGTACATTTAGAGACTTTCCCAGAACTAGAGATTTTGATGGATTAGTGCTGCCTACATGCTGAATTTTACAGCTTGACTGGTACTTCCATCGTGGAGTCAGTTGTGCTAAGTTCTGGGGGCCCTGTTACAATCTCTTAGGGTAGGTGTATTTGTCTATATAGCAAATTATATTGCCAAGTGGTGGTGCTGCAAGCCTTTAATCCCAGCACTGGGGAGGCAGAGGTAGGTGGATCTCAGAGTTCAGACCAGTCTGGTCTACANAGTGAGTTCCAGAACAGCCAGGACAACATAGAGAAACCCTGTCTCGAAGAAACCAAAACACTAACAAAAAACAAATTATATTTTAAAAAGTGAAGGATTTATAGCTCCAGTGATGGTATGTGCTCTTACTCCCAGCTGAATGGCAGAAGCAGGCAGTTCTGTAAGAGTTTGAGGCCAGGCATAGCAAGTTCAGGTCAGCCAGTGCTACACAGAAAGACCTTGTCACCACACACACACACACACACACAAATTGTGAGCAATGTTTTAAGTGTTCTGGATGCCCGCTACAGGACTCATTGGGTTGCTGTGGTTAAGTGTAAGATCTGGTAGCTGAGAGATGGCTCAGCGGTTGACAGCACTTGCTTTTATAGAGGAGGTTCTCTGTTCAGTTTCTGGCCATCCATCCATATAGCTGCTCACAATGGACTGTAACTCCAGTTCAGACGCCCTCTTCTGGGAGGGGGGAAATCATGTTAGCATAAAGCAGTCAGTATATAAGGAGGCGCCACAGTTCAAAGTCAGGCTCGTGGTGTCCTCAGCAGCAAATGAACAGTTAGTAGATAGATTCGCTTTCTATTCNGGCCTCAAAGTACTGCCACACNTAAGGACCCTAGAACCTCGCCGGGCGGCGCAGATGAATCACTGCTTGGAACTAAGCAACCAGCAGAGCGTGAAACAGCCAGAAACAGGGCACGCGACACTTGTCGCGTGAACGTCGAGGTCGGCTAGAGTATATTCCAAAAGTCTGAAGACAAACCGGACAGAGACACAGAATCAGCCAGGTCCTTCCAGGCCCAACGATCTGGCTCGCCAAACACCACCAGCTAGCTAAGCGGCCGGAAACTTCCCAGCTCCGTTTCCTCTAGCGTCAGGGCGCACGACCCAGGGCGGGGCAGGACGGAGCTCCACCCCCGCGGCCAGGCGGGACTTCCGGCAAGGGAGTGACGGGCGCGGCCTGGGCGGCGGCGCATCCTAAGGTGGCGGCTGCCTGAGGTGCTAGCGGCCCGTGGACTCGGGCACCGGGACGAGCCGCGCTGGCGGCGGCGGCGATAGCCGCGATGATGGAGATCCAGATGGACGAGGGCGGAGGTGTGGTGGTGTACCAAGACGACTACTGCTCGGGCTCGGTTATGTCGGAGCGTGTGTCGGGCCTGGCGGGCTCCATCTACCGCGAGTTCGAGCGCCTCATCCACTGCTATGACGAGGAGGTGGTCAAGGAGCTGATGCCGCTGGTGGTGAACGTGCTGGAGAACCTGGACTCGGTGCTGAGCGAGAACCAGGAGCACGAGGTGGAGCTGGAGCTCCTACGCGAGGACAACGAGCAGCTGCTCACGCAATACGAGCGNGAGAAGGCGCTGCGCAAACAGGCCGAGGAGGTGCGTGGGCCCCGGCCGCCGCGGAGGGGGACGGTGTGGGTAGCGTGGGGCAGCCAGCCCGGCCCAGCCGGCAGAATCCTGCCGCTCTGAGTGCCGCTTTCTCCATCCAGTTTGGACCCAGAGCCCAGCCTGTGCAGAGTCCGGGAGACACGGGCCCCCATTCCTGCTCTCCTCTGACCTTGGCTGCCGCCTGCTGGCTCTGGATTTTTATTCCTTCGGTCTTTGGAGCAAGTTGCCCTAGATGATCGCAAAGCCCAGATATTCTACTATTCCAGAAGTCAATGCTCTTCGGTTTATGATGGGAAGTGGCATCTTATATGAGGTTAAATTCCATTTCAGTGAAGTTGACACAGTCTTAGAGACTACTATTGAAATTAAAAGTCCTTTTTGATATTTTGACTTCTTAAATTAGTGGCCCCGTGTCCCGGTTAGGATAAAAGATTTTTTTTTTGTATTGAATCGTTCCTACTTACTGTGGTTTGCTTTGCTTTTGACTGTGGAGATGCTGCTGTTTCTGAATTGGGGTGCACAGGTACCACTTGACTGGCTTCCTCAAGTTCTCAACATAGGGAGATTCAAACATTCTTAGGATGTGAGGAGGGCTCAGGGTGACCTCAGATATTTTACTGAGGAGGGAACTGGCTTCAGAAAGTGACTTGGACTAGACCAAGGTCACACACTGACCACTTACGAAAGAACAGGCCAAGGTAGACATTGGCACCAGCCCGAGCTTTTCTTTTGGGGTCATATTGCTGCATAGTGGGGCAGTTCCCCAGGAGTCTGCAGTGTTTGGGCCTGTTAGCCCAACCCTGGAGCTGTGACTTGTGCCTGATATCCCTCTCCATTGTCTTGAACTCTCTGGGGACTTTTGGTACTTTGACAGAGAATTCAGGTATTTTTTCCCCTTGCGTCTGTACTTACATAGTCAAGATCATGGATGTGGAAGAAATGGAGAAAGTGAAGGTGGACAGCCGTAAGGCTGAGTTAGAACCTTATAATTTAGAAATGGGCTCTGCCCGGAATAGGCACCTGCTGTATGTGGTGTTGACACTGCTCCCAAGGAAGATGCCTCTGCCCTNCAGTTTAATCACAAGTGGGACTAACAATGAGTGTACATGTGGCTTGCAGACTGTAGCACTGCCAAGACCTGGCTCTTTAGAGAGGCTGAGCGAAGCAAGAAGTAAGCAGATGCTGGACCGGCCAGGTGGAAGCTGTTGTGAAATGCCCGTAGTGTGCCCTTGGAGGGACCTCCATGAGGTTAAAACTAAAGGGCGACTAAACATTGTAAACAGTTGGCATTCTAGCTATTTTGTGGAATGAAGTGGGTGGTTATCTTCAGTTCTGTAAAAAACAAAACAAAAAANCCACACACACACAGCTGTATACTAGTGGCCAGCTTCTTTTTCTAGACAAGTACTTGTGATCAGATGGGTGTGATGTGCCAGGAGCTATGCATCACTGGATGCAGACTTGTCATGGTGCAGAAGAGTGCTGTCCCAGGCACTTTGCTTGTTTAGTCTTAGTCAGAGGTCAGTAACCTGAGCTGCTAGCAGCCTTTGGAGAAGACAGAATCTTCAAGGTTTTTTTTGGTTTGTTTGTTTGTTTGTATCTTTTCAAGACAAAGTTTCTCTGTGTAGCCCCGACTGTCCTATAGCTCACTCTGTAGACCAGGCTGGCCTCAAACTCACAGAGATCTGCCTGCCTCTGCCTCCTGAGTGCTGGGACTATAGGTGTGCGCCACCACTGCACAGTGAAAAATTATGTTTGAGAGACAGAATATTAGTGTCATTATTGCCTTTAAGTCTTCTTAATNCTACAGAATGTGCTAGGAAGCATTCTTTAGCTCAGCTCAAGCAACTCAGGTAGGTTCTTTGGACATTTACTGATGATATGGCATTTGCTGCTACACAAAGACAGACTCCAAATGGAAGGGTTTGATCCAAGATTTATTTTTTCCTAGTTAAACAAGAATAGTCATTCACAGAAAAACATTTTCATGGGGTTAGATGGGGGCAGGGGGAAACCTGAACACCAAACCTACTCAATGAATAGAACCTTTCATAAGTGAATTAATGCGTTAAATCAGGAATTTGTGTTTTTATTTTCATATTACAAATAGTAAATTCACCACTGCTTGGACAACATGTGGTCTCTTTTTTTCAGTATTGTTTATTTTTATGTGCATTGGTGTTTTGCCTGCATGTATGTCAGTGTGAGATCCCCCGGAACTGGAGCTACAGGCAGTTGTGAGCTGCCATGTGGATGCTGGGAATTGAACCCAGGTCCTCTGGAAGAGCCAGTGCTCCTAACCATTGAGCCATCTCTCCAGCCCCAACTTGTGGTTCCTTCAGTCACATTAAGAGCAGTTGTTTCCTAATGTACTAAAAGATTAAACCCAGGTCCCCTTGAATGCTGAGCTACAGCCCCAGCTCCTAACATTGATTTCTATAGAAGAAGCTCCTAGGCTGTGGTAGTCAGAGCTACATCTCCTTAAGCCTCCCAAATTGTTCCAGTGTAGCAACGCTGGAGTCACCAGGAGGAAAGCAGAGTCCTTTCCTCCCTGTTGTGTCCAAAGCCTCCTCATACATGGTAGGCAAGTGCTCTTCCCCCTAAGTGACACCCTTGTTCCAAGAAACTCTAAAAGATGGAAGCAAATAGGTACAGAAACTACGTGCAGCCAGAGAGAACACAGGACTAGCCAACTGGAGTCTTGAGCCCCTAGATTGATGGCTTTGTTATGTATTGTGTTATGATGTTTTTGGCTTTAGTGTTTTCTTTGATGATTCTATTTTGTCTATTGCGTCTTCAACGTCAGAGATTGTCTGTTCCATCTCTTGTATTCTGTTGGTTATGCTTGCATCTGTAGTTCATGTTCGTTTAGTCAGATTTTCTATTTCCAACACTCCCTCAGTTTGTGTTTTCTTTATTGTCTCAATTTCAGTTTTCATATCTTG
Organism: Neotoma lepida; assembly: GCA_001675575.1. Taxonomy (NCBI): domain Eukaryota; kingdom Metazoa; phylum Chordata; class Mammalia; order Rodentia; family Cricetidae; genus Neotoma; species Neotoma lepida. The sequence continues at coordinate 330,213 of LZPO01034908.1, forward strand.
AACTGTTTCCTTCATTTGTTTAATTGCTTTTTCTTGGTTTTCTTTGATTTCTTCCAATTTTTTGTTTGTTTTTTCTTCCATTTCTTTAAGGGAATTTTTCATTTCCTCTTTAAGGGAGTTTTTTTATTTCCTCTTTAAGGGAATTTTTCATTTCCTCTTTAAGGGCCTCTATCATCTTCTTAAAGTCATTTTTAGGATTGATTTCTTCTGCTTCTTCTGTGTCGGTGTGTTCAGGTCTTGCAGGTGTAGAACCATTAGGTTCTGATGGTGTCATATAGGTCTTTATGTTGTTGCCTGTATTTTTGCACTGTCGTCTACTCATCTCTTCCTCTGCTCAGTGCAGGCGGTGTCTGTGTCTGAGGGTGCCTCTCTTGTTCCGATTGATAGTCTTGGTCCACTGGGAGTTCTTGGTCGATAATGGGTGCTGATGGGTTCTGTTTCTCTGGGAGTAACTTAGTCCAATCGGTGATAGTGGGTTTTGTCTCAGGGAGCAGCTGTTCCCAATCAGTGTAGGGTGGACTTATAGCTCTAGTGGTTGTCAGTGTCACATGGGATGGTTTTCTTGGTGAGGGGGCAGGGAAAGAGGCCGCTGTCCTGTCCCTGGGGGCTCCAATGGCTGTTCCCAGTCAGTGCAGGGTGGGCCTATGACTCTGGTGGTTGCTGGGGTCGTTGGGGCTGCGAAGGTTCAGGGAGAGTTGCCTGGTTCCTGGGGCTCCCAATGGTTGGGGGGGGAGGTCCACGTAATGAGCCCACGGGGCCTAGGGGCTAGAGACCTGGTCTGCAGTCCAGAGATGGGGTCTTACCTGTTCCCAGTTGGTGCAGGGTGGGCATGTGATTCTGGTAATCTGGTTCGGTGGCTGGACAGCTCCTTCTCTTGTGTTCTCAGGTCACACTCTGCTCTCTGGCCAACTCTTCAGCTGATCTTGTTTCCTTAGACTGTAGGTTTGTGAGACCTCTCCCGAATGGATCTCAGCTGACCAGGTTGATCAGTAGGGCAATTTCACCAATGCCTCCAAGTTGTTGGGCTTCTCACGATAGGCAGCTGGGCTCCGGGTGCGGCCTTGGGCCGAGTGCTCGCATCGGGTCTGGTGGCGTCCCACAGTGATGGCTCCTTCCTCTGTGTATTGTTGTGATATCTTGCTGTGTCAGAAATCCAAGGTGCCTCTGGACCACTGTGGCAGCACAGACAATAGAGCTGAGGACCTATATAGAAGTCAGTTCTTCCAAATTCTAGATTTAAGTAATCTGCTTTTTAAAACTTTATTCTGAAATAATACACAGAAAACAATGCAAAAATAATATTCTTCACCCAGAGTCCCAAATGGGAGCTTTCTTCCATGTTGCTTTTTTTTTTTTTCTACTCTGTCACCCTCCTAAGGCCTCCTTCAAGACTTCTGCAATGTCCCTGCAGTCTCCTCATTTTCTGCTCTTTGCATCCTTGATACATAATGATCACCTAGGTCTGTCACTTTTCAGGGGATGCCTTGATCTGGCTGTCATGTGACCTGGTAACCAGACCCATCCTCTAGAAAGAAAGCCAGCACTACTGAGATTGTGACATCCTGGTCATGTGAAAGACGGTGCCTTGAAGGGGCACCAGACCCAGGATGATACTCTTTTCTCATTCCCACTTTAAGTGGGAAGAGGCCTATTCTTCCCCCAGCCTTTGCGCTCTTACCTTCCCAAGTGCTGCTTCTATCGCTTCACCCTGGAAAGGCCACTTCTGCTGCTGCTGTGTCCCCCCCACCCCCACCTCCTAGCATCTGACAGTGTACGGAAGAGAGCGTGAACATTCCCCATCACGCACCAACTCTGAAGAGTTTAGTTTCTTTTGGCTTGTGTCTGTCCGTCCCCCTTTCCCCTGGAGTTATTCTCTTTTCCCTAGCTGTACCCTCAAAGAGATGTTAGACCTATATGATGGGAAAGAAAGCCAGCTTCCTGTTTCTGTGCACCTCTTTCCACACTAATGCTTCAGTTCCTGAGGCCTAAGGACTGTCTCTTTGGAGCAATCATTCTGCCATACAAACTTCCTGTGACAATGGGCCTGCCTGTTTTATACTATCCAGTTCAGTAACCACTGGCTACAGTGGCCTTTGAGCATTTTCACTGTGACTCTTGGAACTGTGGAAGTGGGACTTTGTTTTTCCTCTTTCTTTCTCTAGTGCTGGGAATGGAAAACAGGACCTCAAAGCATGGTGGGCAAGTTCTCTACCACTGAGCCACACGCTCGGCCTCTGCTTTTCATTCCTTTTAACTTGAGTTGGAACCCATGTGGCCAGGACAGCCATACCAGTATATCTGTATGTGTGAGCAGTCTAGCTGAGTTGACTTCATATAAGAGCAGGTGACTAATATTTTTAGGTTAGCATCAGATGAGAAAGGAAAGTGCTTAAAACATATGTTTGTGCCAGGCGTGGTGGCACACACCTTGAAACCCAGCACTGGGGAGGCAGAGGTGGGTGGATTTCTGTGAGTTAGAGGCCAGCCTGGTCTACATAATGAGTTCCAGGACAGCCAGGACTGTTCCACAGAGAAACCCTGTCTCGAAAAACTAAAAACAAGACCAAAAAAACCATAGGTTTGTATTTTTCAGTGGATATTTTCTAGTTAGAAGGATCTATTTAGAGCAGTTGTGTAGGAGACCAGGTAGAGGGGGAATATTGTGTGACGGTGGGAGGAGGGGTGCCAGCTGTCTAGGAAACAGTCCAGGAGGTGATGAATTCTCACTGGGCTGGGAAGAGGACTGCTACGGAAATCCCTAGTACCTGGAAATCAGCTGTGCTTTTGGATACAAGATTGAATCTTTGATCCTGAGCTTCATTGCCTCCTTTAGTCTTTTGTTTTTGGGGGGTAGAGATTAACTCCCTTATCGAGGTCTCATTGACATACACTGACTGCATATGCTTAGAGTCCAGTTTGACTTTCACCACTCATGTAAGCCCTTGAAGTCTTGCCCACTGTTCCAGAGTTTTCCCAGATCTTGTTCTCTGCTTTTCTCTGCCGCCTCAACCCCAGGGGACTGCTTACCTGCTTTCTTTAATTAAATGGACTTTCGCAAGGTATACTCTTGTCTGCCTTTTCACTGAGCTTCATGATTTTGAGATTTGTTGAGGTTGTTGCCTGTGACACATTGAGTACCTGTTATAGATAAGATATTTGGGGGATAATAAGTTAAAGGTGACATACCTCTATCCTTAAAGATGTCCTTCCGTTTGGTGATGTTTCTCTGATGATTCCTGAAATCAACAGGGACAGATCAGAAGCTGTGCCTATTATGAAAATGTTTGGAGAACCCTTTCTCACTAAGCTCCTTAGGTCTCCCGTGGATTTTAAGTGTCACTCCTTCCATTCTCTGCCTCATTTGGGGCTCCTGTCCCATTTTGTCTAAGCTAGCCTTTTTTTAACCCATCCTCCCTCTCAGCAAATACCCAGAAAAGCATACACTCCTACAGACACACACTTAGCCATAGCTCTGTCTGGCTCATACTTAGAA
>LZPO01034908.1:333920-386146 GCA_001675575.1 Neotoma lepida
GGTTTCTTGAGACAGGGCTTCTCTGTGTAACAGCCCTGGCTGTCCCAAAACTCACTCTGTAGACAAGGCTGGCCTTGAACTCACAGAAACCCACCTACCTCTGCCTCCGAAGTGCTGGGATTAAAGGTGTGGGCCACCACTGCCTGGCTGGTCGTCAGATTCTTATGCTTTAGTGCTTTTACTCACGGAGCCATCTACCTGGCCTTAAAGCTTGTTTCTTGAAAGCGAGAACCTATGTCAACTGAAGCATTAGACCCTCTCCCTAGTAGGTTATCATATCAAAGTGTGGGTAAAGCTGGACCAGATTAGGAAGGGGCTGTAGAGATGGCTCAGTAGTTAAGACCATGTACTGCTTTTGCTGAGGACCCAAGTTCAGTTCCCAGCACCCATATTCGGTGGCTTACAACCACCTATAACTCTAGTTCCAGGGGATCTGATACCCTTTCTACACTCTGTGGGCACCTGCACTCATAAGTGCATGCAGACACACTATATTAAACATAAAATAAATATTTTTTAGGAAGAAACAAACCAGCCCAAACTAAGGAAAGGGCTGCAGAGANTAANGATTTCCTGAAAANGGCATCTTTCCCCAACTCCCACCCCAAGGAAGATTTTCATGAAGGAAGACACTTAGATTTTAGTTTTATCTTCATTTTTGTTACCTCCCTTGTATCACCCTTTCTCCTCCCCACCTCCTTTCTGTTTTGTTGTTGTTAATTTGGTTGGTTTTTGGAGACAGGGTTTCACTGTTCAGCCGTGGCTGGGTTAGTATGCACTGGCTAGCCTAGAACTCATTAAGTAGACCAGGTTTGCCTCAAATCTACCTTCCTCTGCCTCTCAAGGATTGAGATTAGAGTCATGAGTCACCACACTCAGCCCTCTTTTCCAGTTTTTTGAGACAGTCTTATTCTCTAATCTAGGCTGGCTTTGAACTTGCAGTAGTACTGTCTTGGCCTTCTAAAGGCCTAGATTAATTAGGCATGAGCTACCACACCCCCCTTTTTTTTGTTATTGTGGTGGGTTAGTTTGTTTGTTAAATGTATTCATTATATTTGTCTTGGTGTTTCATCTGCATGTGTGTCTGTGTAACTCCCTATGTGCCTGGTAACCAGGAATACCAAAAAGGGCAAAGAATCCCCTGGGACTAGAGTTACAGATAGTTGTAAGCCATGTTGGTGTTGGAAACTGAACCCCAGATACTCTGCAAGAGCAGCCAGTGTTCTTAACCACTGAGCTATCTCTCTAGTTTCTGAGGCAAGGACTCATGTAGCCTAGGCTAGTTTCAAGGTTACTCTTTTGCTGAGGCTGGCCTTGAGCACTAGGCCTGATTATATTCCTCCCCCTTCCCCCAGTTTTTTTAGACAGGGTTTCTCTGTGTATCCCTCACTGTCCTGGAACTCACTCTGTAGACCAGGCTGGCCTTGAACTCAGAGATCCACCTACCTCTGCCTCCTGAGTGCTGGGATTAAAGGCATGGGCCACCACCTCCAGGCTGTGATTTTATTCTTTTCTTTGATTGCTTGTCCTAAAAATCAGAGTGCATTAACTTAGTGTTTCAGGTGGATACTGGATGGATTTTTAGCTTGAATATGAGAAACACTCGATACATTCCTGAACTATGGCCATATTACTAACCCACATCTAATATTTGAATATAGAAATATCCCTGTTGTTCCTTGTGCTGCCTAGTAGTTCTTGAAGATAGTGTCTGTAACATCAGCCTCCTAACTCTTTCAGTTTCAGAACTAGGTAGTTCTATAGTGTGAGAGATGTAAAGTTGGCCATAAAGGAACATCTAATGTTAGGGTTTGCTATCCCAAATAGCCCTGGATAAATACTTGATGTATATAGGTGCCATAATTGGTACCAGAATGTAGCCAGAGGTGGTGGCACGGGCTCAGAAGCCCAGGTTGCCCCCAGCTCCTTGCCTATTTGCGTTTGCTTAAGACAAAAGGTGGTGGTGGCGCACGCCTTTAATCCCAGCACTCAGGAGGCAGAGGCAGGCGGATCTCTGTGACTTGGAGGCCAGCCTGGTCTACAAAGTGAGTTCCAGGACAGGCTCCAAAAGCTACACAGAGAAACCCTATGGGGGGGAAAAATACAAAAGACCCATGGCACATTTTTCTTTTGGAAATTCATTCCCTTTCTTTACCCCTATCAATAATGCAAAAGAACCTGATTTTTTATTCCTCTTGGCGTTCACTGCTAACACACTAGATGAGTTCCTATGGATGTTCCTGGGCTACAGAACTGTGAGAGTGAAGAGGTTCACCTTCCCAGTAAAGCATGCTTGGTTTAGGGAAGCTCTAACAGCCCCAGGAGTCCCATTGTAAGAGATTGCATAGCCAGCACTCTGCATCCTGAGAGTCCTGAATGCTGACTTCCTTTGTCACTTTTTATGGTTGACAGGGATATAAAGTTGATTTCTTCACTTTGTATCTTCTATGTAAAATGGGAAGAACAATCTCATTTCATGGAATTCTTTTAAAAAAAGAGGCTGACTAGTATATATGTATTCTTCATATGGCAATTGTATATTGTTGATTCACAATCACTTGTTTTCATTGTTTGTGTATCTGCATATACACACAAAGACCCCTGCATTTTGCTGACTATAGGGTATTCTTCTTCAGCTTACTTGTGCAGTGTCCTTAATCCTATGTAAACTTCCTTCTGGTTGCAGTCTCTTNCCTCCCAGCTCCTTCCTCCCCTCCTCTGGGGTTTTCCACTCTCACTGGCTATACAGGATGAGTCATCCTTCCATCCTTCACTGGAGCTCAGTGCTCCAGCACAAAGACCTTAGACAGGTTGCCGCAGGAGAGACATCAGACTGATCAGACAGCTGTGGAGTGAGTGTAGGTGGGTTATTACATGAAGCATGGCCCTAGCCAGAAACTGAGGCCTGAAGTTCAAGGTTAGCCTTATATTCATGTCCTCTGATAAGCTTTTTATGCTTTTAAAGCCCACCTGATATTTATGCTTCCTACAGATGGAATTTCTTGGTCACATTACAGTTTTCTGTTTAGTACTTAGACACACTTCCTTCTTGAACCCTTACTGCTGTTAAGAATCAGACCAGGTATCCATCACAATGTCANTTACTTAGCTTGGCCCTCTGCAGAGGCAATGTTCATACCCAGGGTCCTCACCATGGGTGGTGACTCTTCTTTGGGCCTGATTAGAGTGTCTTTCATTTGCAGAGTGATTTCTTTTCACTTGGTTTGATGATGATCAATGATCGTTTTACCCAGAAACTCAACAGGCTGGGCTTTTTCAAAGACTTAAGTGATGCTTGTAGTTTTTAATTCAGTAATGATTGATCTTGAGCTAAGGGATGATTGAAATGCAGATTAATGGGGCTGGAGAGAAGGCTCAGAGGTTAAGAACACTGGCTGCTCTTCCAGAGGACCCAGGTTCTATTCTCAGAACCCACATGTCGGCTCACAACTGTCTGTAACTCCAGTTCTGGGGGATCTGATGCTCTATGATCCTGCCTGCTTGTGGGATAAGCACACACAACCACAAACACACACACACACACACACACACACACACACACATAAAAATAAGAGATACATAAATAATGGAATGGCGATGAAGAAGAGAATAGTTGACTTTCCTTCATTTAGAAGTTTGGGGTTTTTGTTGTTGTTGTTGGGGTTTTCTTTTGTTTGTTTTGGTTTAGTTTGTTTGTTCAGTTGGTTTTTTGAGACAGGGTTTTTCTGTGTAGCCCTGGCTATCCTGGAACTCACTCTGTACACCATGCTGACCTCATTCATAGAGATCCACCTGCCTCTGCCTCTTGAGTGCTGGGATTAAAGGCGTGTGTCACCACCGCTCAGCCATTGAGAAGTTTAATACCGACAGGGATAATCTATTCAATTGCAGACAAGATGGGCCATATCATTTGTAGATCCCAGTGTTCAAAACTTACTGAAAACTTCTGAGCATTAACTGATCATGGGCCTCCCTACTACACATGAGGCCCTGGAAAGGTATGTGAAGGCAGAATTCACAGGCTATCAGGAATGGTATTAACTGGCCAAAGGTTCCAATCACTCATTCTTGGAGTGTTCTCTTGCTTTTTGTCAGGGTTTATCTGTGATGTCTCTCTATAGACGGGGAAAGGCAGCATGAAGGGGTAGGGAACCAGGATCTAGTAGAGACCTCGTCACTGGCCAGCTTGTGGCCTCAAGGTGTCTCTTGATTCTTGGGTTCTTGAACTTGTGCTTTTTCATGTGAAAAGCTGCTGTCACCTTCTGACCTTTTGTCTTTCCCGTGCATAGAAATTCATTGAATTTGAAGATGCCTTGGAACAAGAGAAGAAAGAACTCCAGATCCAGGTAGAACATTATGAGTTTCAGACACGTCAGCTGGAACTAAAGGCCAAAAACTATGCAGATCAGAGTAAGTGGCTAGCAGGAGCCATGAGTTGGGACTGCATGTATATTCTAAACTGATGTTGGGTGGAATTCACAAGGGGAATTCACAAGGTGGATTACAGGGGGTGGGGGTGCCTAAGGTGAGTGGTGGCTTTGTTTTCATTTCACCCTGATTCTCAACTGTTGGTTCTGTCTCATCACACAACTGTGTTTCCATAATCAGACTCAAGTCCTTTGTGGAAATAAAGTCTTTGTGGCACAGCACACTTTTGCTTTACTGTGTAATACAACGCACTCAACACTCACACCCCATCCTCCTGTGGTTCTGAGGAACAAAGCTCTATGGCCTTGAGCCCTGGCTGTTCTTTGTAAAGCTAAAGGTTACGGTACTGAGAGAGAGAGCCACTGTTTTAGTGACAGTTCCTTAGGGACCTTTAGGTTTGCTTCCTGTTTGCAAATACTAACCACCTGCCTGCTGCTCACCTTGATCCTCAGCACAACAGTCTCTAAGCCTCAGCCTCACAGTAGGTCAGGATCAACCTGTTAAGCCAGGTTTTCCCCTTTCCCAAATTCTGGTCAAAGATATCTGTAGGAAAGGTGAAAAGGTGCTTTTAAAAATTAGAAAAATACTATAAAAAACAATTATTTTATCTTTTAAAGCTGTATTTAAGGGACTGGAAAGTAATTATTAAGATTGTGTACTGCTCTTCCTAAGGACCTCATTTGGTTCCCAGCAGCCACATGAGGCAGCTTACAACTGCCTGTAACTCTAGTTCCAGGAGGTTCAGATGTCCCTAGCCTCCTCAGACACTTGTACTAATGTGCACAACCCTCCCACCCTACTCCTACATATACATGATTTAAAATAATAAAAGTATATTCTTACAACTTTACTTAAACTATAATGTTGCTGTTACAGCCATCCATTCAGTCTTTTTTGTTTTTTGGTTTTTTTTCAAGACAGGGTTTCTCTCCATAGCCCTGGCTGTCCTAGAACGCACTGTAGACCAGACCGGCCTCAAACTCACAGAGATCTGCTTGCCTCTGCCTCCTGAGTGCTGGGATTAAAGGTGTGTGCCACCACCACCTGGCTTCAATATTTTTTATAATTCAATATTTCAATGATTAAAACACATTTGCCGGGCTGGAAAGATNGCTCGGAGGTTGGGAGCACTGACTGCTCTTCCAGAGGTCCTGAGTTCAATTCCCAGCAACCACATGGTGGCTCACAACCATCTGTAATGAGATCTGGTGCCCTCTTCTGTATACATAATAAATCAATAAATCTTTAAAAAAAAAATACATTTGCCACTTTATTTGGTTACTTTGAGAAACAGCTACCTTCATTTCTCTGTGAAAATAAAATTAAACTGGGGGAGAGAGGAAAAACTGGCTTAATAGGTTGGGTTTGACCTATTCCAAGGCTGAGACTTAGAGTTACTGTGTTAGACTAACACCCTGTTGAGGATCAGAGTCTGAGGGTGAGCAGTGGGCAGGCTGCTTCTGTACATGCTAGTATTTGCAAACAGCAAGTAAACCTAAAGGCCTGTTTTGGTCATGTACAATAAACCGCATATTTATACAGGTGCTGTGACTTTCTTTTTGATTGGAGTGTTTCACATGTGCAAACTTACTGGCTCTTTTCTTAGAAAGGAAAAAATGCCAACTGGGATTAGTAGGTAGTGATTCTCCAGGCCAGCATGAGGCCTGAGGGACAAATGGAGGCTGTCAACCAGACAGTATCTGGACAGACATTGAAGCAAGGGCTCACAGGAAGGTCTTGAAGTCAAATACTGGTTCCTTCCAGAAACACATATAGACAGACAGAAACAGAGACAGGCTGAGGTGAAACACCTGACATGGGTAGACCTTTTGCTTCTTGGGCAGCCACTTAAGTGTATGCTGTTTTAGTTTCTGTAATTACTTGCCAATGTCTATGAGTCATATATATAAGTCACATGTGTTCTGTGCCAGTGTATAAGTCATGTGTAGGTTGGGTACTAGTATCTATAAGTCACATGTGCAGTGCTAGGTACTAGACTCTTCGAAGTTATAGGCTTTGGATGTTGGTGTCTGCGCTGGATGCTGGTGTCCCTAGGTCCCAGGTCATATGTGTTGGCTTCTGATGTCCCTGAGCCCCATATGCGTTGGGTGCTGGTATTCTTGGGCTTTGTGTGTGGTGTGTGCTGGTGTCCCTGAGTCTTAAGTGCATTGGGTGCTAGTGTCTATGGGTCTAGTGTGTGTTGGGTTCTAGGTCCTATTTGTTGTTGGGTGCTGGAGTCCATGCTATGAACTCCTTCAAGAAAAAGTGGAGCTGAATTTTAGCTTGAGCTGATACCTATGCTGAACTTTAGAAAGGGGTCCCCACACTATTACTGATTTGCAGATGCAGGATGAGCAGCAGTAGCCTCCACAAATACCACCTGGCAGCCCATTCCCAGGTCACAGAACACAGCATAGTCTGAAATGAGATGTGGAGCCATGTAATTTGTTAAGTCAATTTAGAAAAGATGTCAGGAGGCCAGGAGAAAGTGATAATGAAAGCCAATGAAGGACCATACCACCCAAGATCCAGGGCACACAAATTTCACATGTCCTGCCTTGTTTTATCCATCTTCATCACTTAGTGGGTTACAGAGACAGAAGTCCAGAGCAGGGCACATAAGGATAGTGGCATGCTGACTACACTGGTAAGACCCAGGGACAGGTTTCCTGGCCAATATTGCCAGTTAACTTATTAGTCAGTTGTATTTTTTAGACAGGTAAATGGCACAGCAGAGGGGACCATTCAGGGTGTCACCAGTTTTTGTTAGCAACCTAAAGAAAACAAGTTCAAGCCGGGTGGTGGTGGCATACGCCTTTAATCCCAGCACTCAGGAGGGCAGAGGCAGGCAGATCTCTGTGAGTTCGAGGCCAGCCTGGGCTACCGAGTGAGTTCCAGGAAAGGCGCAAAGCTACACAGAGAAACCCTGTCTCAAAACAAAACAAAACAAAACAAAACAAACAAACAAACAAAAAAACACAAAAAAAGAAAACAAGTTCAGCGTTGGTGTAAGGAATGCTGCTGCTCATTTCATCATACACTTCTGAGTTCTCTCAGTCTTTAACATGACTCAGATTATTCACTTGAGTTTTGTCTCTTTCCATGAGCTTCTCACTTCTTTTGATTTAAAAAATATTTATTTACTTATTCATTTGTTTTAGGGGTATTGGGGATGGAACTCAGGGCCTTGTTCATCATATTAGGCAAGTAGTCCGCCACTGATTTCTCACTTCCATCTACTCTTGGCACATGCTATAAGTTTTGCCTATGTTTTGGAAACTTCTGACTATCCTGAGCAGATGCTTTTGTAAGTTCTACCCATCCTGGTTTCCTTTACAGTAGGATTGAGTGTTCTCACATGTGCATCACATACTATATGCCACTTACATTGACCAGCCGATCATATTCTACATCTAGGACTCTTACCAAGAGCAAAGCACCCTTTCTGAGCACAAAGTGCTGTCCTGCTGTACCATATGCCAGGGTTTGGTTACAGTCCAGAGGACATGTACTGAGTTATGTAGAGTGGACTGTGCAGCTGACATATTGGTTGTATTTTCCAGTTTCCCGACTGGAGGAACGGGAATCGGAGATGAAGAAGGAGTACAATGCTCTACACCAGAGGCACACAGAGGTAGGTGCTAGTGGACACCCTTTTGGGATGAGAGTATTAACTGCTAAGGCTGCACTTCGCATTGGCTAGTGATCTTTGGTCACTTCTTCTAATGCCTTCGTTGTTTGGTAGAAAGCTGTCTACTCATGTTCCTTAGACTCCTGTTCCATAAATGAGCTGTGTTATCCAAGCACAGCACTTCTGAACTATAGCATTGGGAGTTCAGTGGGGGATACTAACAGGGATCCCCTCTTGACAGATGATCCAGACCTACGTGGAACATATTGAAAGATCCAAGATGCAGCAAGTTGGGAGTAGTGGCCAGACAGAAAGCAGCCTGCCAGGGCGGAGGTAGGTGGGCTGGTTGGGCAGGGCCTGGTGGGCAGGAAGAGGGAGTGGCAGGGACACTGGGCAGGAATGTGCATAAAGGTGGATATGGCTTCTGCTGGAACTGCAGGCTTTGCCTTCTGCTGAGTCCCAGGTCTGTGCCTGAAGCTCAGGAAGATTGTATACAGTCTGTTCTTGTTCGTTATGGATTCTGATTTTGCAAATTTTCCTACTGATTAAAATATATTTGAAAACTTGCCAATCAGTGCTCACATTGCTTTCATAGCTATTTGCATACTGTGGGGTGTGAGGTTTGAGCCAAAGGGTGGGCCCTTGACCAAGATTTAACTCAGTGGTGTTCTAATCCCCCATCTGAACCCCTACATAGATGCTAGTGGGAGGCACTGGGAGGATCTGCACAGCTTCCTTTCAGAAGTACGTGGAGGCCTTGACCTNATAACGTGGCTTTGAAGCAATGAGGGCTTTAAACAGTCAGCCAGCACTTTTTACCTTATTTTCTTATTTATCCTGAATGTATATGTATCATCTACATTGACTCTGTCATCTAGAGTCAATCCAGATGAGTTGTGGGATCTAAAACTAAGATCTACATAAAATATGTACATATTCTCCTTGGGGCAGTAGCTTAGTGTTCTTCATCTGTGTTCTGAAACAGGCATGTCTAGCTTTTGGCCCATTGACTAGACCACATGGGTCCTAAGATAGCTGTGAATGCAGCCCAACACATTTGTAGATGATAACATCATATAGTAATGTCAAAAAGATGGGACACCTCTGCTCTAGAACATACTATTATTAATCAATTTTTTTAGGAGAATGATGGGCCACCTTGCTCAGCCCCTGTTCCTGCACCTCATGCAGGGTAGGGTGATGTCCAAAGACACCCCCCACCCCCCACCACCTAGGTCCCTGTTAGGCCCAAGTTTAGGATTTGGTGCTAAGCATGGGTTCTTTACGACTCTCTGTGTCTGAGTCAGGAGATCTAGAGAGCAAGTGTCAAAGTTCTCCTCCAGGGCATCTCCAGTTTGAGAGTTGAGTGATTAGAGACGACATTAGTCAAGTGTGGGAGGGGCAGGAGCTAGAACCACACATTGAACCAGGCATCACCCTATTGCTCTGTTGGCCCAAGTTCCTGCAGCTGAACAGTTTGAAGCTATGTCTGGACCTTCACAATAAGGCTGGATTTTCCTCTTGCTTACCTGTATGCATTATATCTACAAATGAGAAGGTTCAGGATATAGATCTCTGGGCTTCATCAACCACTTTCTAAGTGACTGGCAAAGCTGTCCTCTTTAGCATGCCAGACTCTTTGATGTGAAAACAAGAAGACGTTTATTCAAATCTTGTAGATCCCAAGCACTAAGAATGAGTGAGACAGTGTGGATGAAATTTTGGTAATATATAACCCTGGCAGTTTATTATTGCTGAAAAGTATAAGTATTGAACTTCATACTGTCAGTTGCTGGCACAGGAAGACTCCTTCCTTGCAGACTGTGACACCTTGACATTGTGCCCTGAGAAAATTTCCAAGTTACCAGGCTGACCTTATAATTAGTGATCTTTAAGGGAACAGAGATGGTATCTGAGTTTGGTGGAAGGATTGGGGGGTTTGGCATGTTTATTTCTGGCTGCAGCATTCCAGAACCTTCTTGCCAGCATGTCCTTCAGGAGAACACCTTAGAGCCAGGCATGATGGCTCAAGTCTGTATTCTGAGCACTTGGGAGTTGAGGCAGGAGGAAAGTCTGTGTTCAAGGCCAGCTAGGATTACATACTAAGTTCCTGGGTAGCTTAGGCCTCAGAGTATAACACTGTCTTAAAAAACAAAAAGAGAATTGCTTGGCAGCTTTATGATTGAAAATGTGGGGAAACATGCCCAGTGTATCACAGGAAGCTGGGTAACATGGCTTAGACCCAGGATTGCAGACTGCATGTACCCGGTATCTTGTGTCACAGGTGGGTACTCCAGGCCCTGTGGCTCTGCAGAAATAGATCCTGTGAGCTCAGCCAAAACCAAAGCTGGGCTGTGCTGAAAGCCATGTGGGTAGTGAAGCTGACCTCTGAATACCGTGATCATCACCATGGGCCAGGTTAGGTTACCTGTTTTTCCTTTGGAAAAGAGACACCACAGTTTCAGGCAGGTTGGGCTTTGCTATGGGTATCTACTTGGTGAAGGAATGGAGGCCTGTCCAGGAACTTGCTACTAAGATATTCCGTGGGACCCATAGCTTTGAGTAGTCTACATTAGCTGGGTATCCAGAGCCTCTACTTCCACCCCTGGCTTCTCCCTCATAATCAGAGTTTGTCTCTGTCTGTAGGCAGCCAGGCTATGGGAAGCATGCTTCCTACCTGAGAGGAGTTTAGCACCCTTGGGCTGGTGCTGCTTCCTGTCCTTTCTTCNCTAAGAGAACCGGCATGCCCTTGACATGTTTTATGAGAAGTGGATCTGTGAATCTCCTCTGTCTATGGCCATCTTTTGTTCTCTGGGCAGCACAGGACCTTTGGTGCCAAGAATAAGACTGACAAGCATAGTGGACAGCTGCCCAGGAGGGGCTTTTTTCATGCCTTCTAGAAACCCCAAGAAGCCTTTATGGCCTTTTCTGTTGTTTGACAAATGGGATTCTCCAACCTGACCAGGAAGAGTATGGGCTGTCTTGCTCACTGAAGTCAAACCCTTAGGTGCCTGATCTGATCTGCCCATTGATCTCCCCAAGGCCAAGGCATAAGCAACCTGTTGCTTTTGTCTCCTGAACCCATTGCTAGCCTTCCACACTAGTCTCCACAGCATAGGAGAATGGTGCCTGTTACCAGGTTTGTGGAGACCAGAATGGGTGGGTGGGGTACGCTAATGCTCACCTCTGGGCTCTTCCCACCATCCTGGACACTAAGGTGCCACTAAAGTTCCTCAACCCATAGACTTCGTTCTATCTGTCATTAGCAAGTAGTTAAAGAAACTAATCTGTCTCCCATGATCTAAACCCCAGTCAGGAACAAGGTAGTACAAGGGCTCCAGGCATGTACAGTAACTATCTTGACCTAGAGTAGTGGGCTAGTTGAGGTAAATAAAGAACCCTTCCTCCATCCCAAATGTGTGCACTATCACAGTGGGGGCCTATACTTCAGTATTGCCAAAGCTCTGTCCTCGGGCTGAGGTGGAAGGATGCTTTGTGTACTTTGGGTCAGATGTTTAAGTTGCTCCCTTCTGAGCTCAGACTCTTCCAGCTCCCCACAGGGACTTTATAAAGTCTTTATTCCTCCTTAGTCTGAGTTGCTGGCCACTTGTGATGCATGTGACCTTTTCCTGCACTCCTGGCATGGTTTTCAGAATCTGTGTGTGTGGAATGAACTCAGTGAAATCACAAACACTTGTTGTTCTTGAACCATTGCTGCAGATGTGAGTGGGAGCCAGTGTGTCTCTGTTCTCTCATCCTGTGTGCACATGTGTGCTAGGTATTTGTGATAAGCCCTGTGCTCTTCCACCTGCTGCTACCTGTTCAGTAGGTCACATCCTAGGGTCTTTTGTCAAAACCACAAAGATCCGTACCCCATGTGTCTATTCCTGTAGATACTGTGTATAGCTGTTTGTGTAGAGGGGAATACCTGATGGGGTCCAGATATCTCACCATCATCATGCACGTGCTTTTCCTGTGAACACATGCATAGATATTGCTAGTCTGACCTTCATTCTCTAATGTGGTCTTCTTGTCTTGCCCTCTGTGCTGTCGCTGCTGTGTGCTGGCCATTGTGTCTGTTGCTGCTTGCAGTCCTCGCCAGTCGTGGAGGAAAAGGTAAAAGCCTGCTGGTCTTTGTCCACTGCAGTGCTAGGGTCACTATGAGGATAGGGGTTGTCTAAAGGAAGAATTAGAACAGTGATTACTTTGATTGAAATCACAGGTGTTTTTTATGACCTTCTTCAGCTGTATATTCACAAGACTGAGGAAGTACAGACTTGATGGATACCTCAGCATAGCCACACAGTAGTTGGCAGAGCAGGAGTTCCCTGAGTTTCCTAGACTCCAGGTTCTACCCCACACTCAAGAAGTGTCTGCCCTTATCACAGATGAAATCATGCCATTGACTCCAGCTCTGAGAGGAGTGTGTGGCTGAAGTTTCAATTTGCCTTGACTTGGGAGATGGTAGGCCAGTAGAAACATCTCAAGCTGTGGAATTAATCATCTGCAGTGTATGTGTTATTCCATCCTTTGAGACAAGAGCCACCTTCCCTGTTGTCCTCCTGGAGCATCTGGAGAAGAGGAGAAGAGAGGGAAAGGAGGCATCATTGGCTTAAGAACTGGGAACACATTATGTTCTTCTCACCCAGGATCATGAGTAAGAGTACTTAATGGAGTCAGAACGAAGCCCAAGAGTCTTCCCCATGGGGGTCACAATATGGTTAGGGAGGCTGGGAGATTGCTGGAACAGGCAGGGCTAATCAGCTCCTGCTCTNGTCCCTGGCTGTTCTGGCCTTCTCAGTGGCCCAGAGGCTTGGCACTTGTGGGATATTGTCAGTAGGGCTGAGCTAGGGAGATTCAAATAGATAAACTCTCCAACACACTTGGGGCTCAGCATCTGAATTCCTTCCCACTTAATGCTAATAAGCCCAGCATGCCCTGTGTGAAGGAATCATACAAGCCAGACATTGGAGAGTGCCGTCCAGAGAGGCCTTAGCCCTGAGCATTCCTCCACTAGCCCGACCCATAGTCCCCACATGCAACACCTAGCCTCTTTGGTTCTATCCTTTTCATGACAGGCCAAAAAGACAGCATAGTCAAGTCCCAGCAAGTGCTAGGAGTCTCCTTACTGCAGGAGACAGTGGTTTTTGGGGCAGGACAGACTAACTACCAAGAGACCCCTGCCCAGACTCATATTTTCTCAAACTGAACAGCCAGCCACAGGCAGTTCCTGAGTGTGCTACCGCCCTCAGCCCTCCTCTTCATCCCTGACGTTCTTCATGCAGTAAGGAGAAGATGCACACTTTCTGCCTTCAGTGTGTGTGTTGCTAGCCTCTGGACATGGCTCCTTGAGACCCCAGAGGAAGACACCTCCCCTCTCATGTCTCTGAGCACTCAGTGTCAGAAGCTATGGCATGAGCAGACTAATGCTTGACCTGAATAGCTTTGAACAGTTTAGACAGACAACCCTGGGAGTGTGGTGTTGCCTAGACCTGTGTGTGGCCAAACCTCCCTGATTGGCAGTCTCTGACAGGATGGCTTTGGACTCTGTCCTCACTATTGTTTACTATTTATGGCTCATGGAGAATCTTGGGGATGAGCATTGAGCTTTGCTCTTCACCTCCATTTTACCAGATTCTCTAGATCTGGACCTGCCTTCTGTGAGCTATGATGGCTGGGGAAATCTGCACATAGAAACCATGTCCTGTTAAGGCACTTCACAATGAGAAGCCCTGTGAAGGCACTATGAGAAGATGGTTCATTGGGGGCTCAGATCCCTAAAGCTTGCTGGCCAGCTAGGCTAGCCAGTGACAAAGTGGAGGGGCTGGAGAGATGGCTCAATGGTTTAGAGCACTGACTGCTCTTTAAGAGGACCCGGGTTCAATTCCCAGCACCCACATGGCAGCAATTCCCAGGACCCACATGGCAGCTCACAACTGTAATTCCAGGATCCAACACCCTCACACAGATGTACATACAGGCAAAACACCAATAAAATAAAAATAAATTTAAAAAAAATTTAAAGGTGGAGAACTACACATAAAAGCCCTATGAGGTCCCAGAGAACTGGTTGGTGAAGGGAGAATAAAGGTCTTGTTGGGACTGGAGAGACAGCTCAGCAGTTAAGAGCACTCACTGCTCTTCTAAAGGAACTGAGTTCAGTTCCCAGCACATGCATCAGGCAACTCACAACTGCCTATACCTTTAGGTATAGAGATTCAGGACTCAGCTGACACCTGGACTCACATGCACATACCCACATACTACACACATATGTACAGAACTTTAAAATAATAAATATTGGAAAAGCTCTTGTTGGTATTGCTTTAGGATTATTAGCTCTGACACTGTTTCTATTTAAAATTTAAATAGGGGAGCTGGAGAGATGGCTGATGGGTTAAGAGTACTGACTGCTCTTTTAGAGGACGTGGGTTTGATTCCCAGCATCCACATGGTAGCTCACAACCATCTATAACTCTAGATCCATGGAATCCAATGCGTTCTTCTGGCCTCTATTGCACTAGGCATGCATGTGCGCAGGTGTACATGCAGGCAAAACAACCATACGCTTTTTTTTTTTTTTTTTTTTTTTTTTTTTTGGTTTTTCGAGATAGGGTTTCTCTGTGTAGCTTTGGAGCCTGTGCTGGAACTCGCTGTGTAGACCAGGCTGGCCTCTAACTCACAGAGATCCTCCTGCTTCTGCCTCCCGAGTGCTGGGATTAAAGACGAGTGCCACCACTGTCTGGCAAAATAATTTTTTTTTTAAATTAAATTGAACTAAATAAAAAATGTTAGAGGAATTTAGCTGGGCGGTGTCTGAGTTTTGGGATGCCATTTTAAGCATTGCCATCCAGACAATATCTATGTGCCAAGAAATGGACTTTGATTCTCTCATAGCGCCAACTAACCATCCACTCCTGTACTTATCTCCCTCCTACTGCAGCAGGAAGGAGCGTCCCACCTCTCTGAATGTCTTCCCCCTGGCCGACGGCATGGTACGTGCACAGATGGGGGGCAAGCTCGTGCCTGCGGGGGACCACTGGCACCTGAGTGACCTCGGCCAGCTGCAGTCCAGCTCCAGCTACCAGGTTTTGTAGCCGTGGGTGTAGGAGGGTCCCCAGACTACTGGTATCCTGTGTCCATTCAGGGGACTCCAGTCTTTGCTATTTTCCCTGAGTTAGTCCATCATCCCCTGACATAAGACAAGGACAGAGAAACAGAGCTGGGGTGTCAGAAGGCATGAGCTTCCTGCTCTGTTTGACCTCACATTATCACCTGTGAGTCCATGCTAGCCACCTTTGTTTCTCAGGTCTTTCTGCAGCCAAGGAAGCCATGTCTATTAAGGCTGAATTTAGCTACAACAGAACATATCCCCAAATACATGCCTCTCTCTGACTAGGTGTCTAGCCAGGCTGCATTGCACTCCAGAGACTTTTTACAGGCTTTCAGTATCTAGAGTCTGAAGCTTCTGCTAGGAGGAGGCATAAATAATGAGATAGCGTTTGGCCTGGGCTCTTTTCTGCTTATGTCTGGTTCCTCAGCTACAAGTTGAGAAGGCAGACACTATCACCTGCAGGTATGTACCCCAAACATGAAGCCCAGAAAAGGCCAGGTTATTTATCAGGGCCCCAGGTCATTTTCTACACAAGGGGTCTGTGTACTTAGACTGCCTGGAAGGTAGCTACAACATTGCCAGGTAAGGGAGACTGCCTTCCTGGGGTGGAGGAGGTGGTCCTGGGTCTTGTGGAAAGATCCCCACAGAGGAAACTGGGGGACACATATTCTTGGGCCTCTGAACTTGGTGGATGTGGAGTCCAGAACTTGTGAAGTTTCCTGCTGTTTGTTGTTCTTGGCTGACTGTTCTGCCTGTGTCCAGCTTGCCTGCAGGGGCTGTTGTGTGCTGCTGGCTCTGTCAGAAAGTGACCCACTGCTTCTACTCTGGTTTTAGGCAATGAGTATGTCTTTGAGACAGAGGTGCTGGTGCCATGTCTCACTGTCCTGTCAGTGTATGTGCCCTGAGAAGAAGACAGCAAGACCCATAAGAACTCTGTCCCCCTGGCCATCTGGACATGGCCTTGCCGTTATGCCAGCTTTTCATGCTCAGTCACTCGCTCACTCACTCGCCCTCACACCATACCTGTGGGGAGGCTTCCCCTTAAGCACATGCAGAAGCTACAAGAAGGCCATGGAACCTTATGCCTGACCCATCCTGGCTCCAGGCCCCCACTCAGGCCCATGCTTTACCAGCTGTTCTTCTTACCATGTCTTTTCTGTCTCTACTATTTTGTTTTTCTCTCTTAAACCACAATGTTTTTTATGTTTTAGTTTTGTCATATGTTTTATTTGATTTTTCTTATTTTTTAAAAGTAATTACATTAAGTTCTTTTTATTTCATGCTCCAAATTTTAAAGTTTTTCTAATTTCTTAATTTTTGTTTGTGTTTTGTTTTGTTTTTTGTTTTTATGTACTGTAGTGTTTTAACCAAACAGTTGTGGCTACTCATGGTGAGGAATGACCGCTAAGAGTGTGGGTTCTTTGCAATACATTTGGAGGTCACTGCTCCCCGTTGATGTTTAGGAGGTTGAGAGGTTTGCCCTAGGTAAGTGGTGGCCAGGGGGGGTGTATCCCCTGGGTAAGTGTGGCCCTGTAAGATAACAGAGTGGGGGCATTGGGGAGGCATAGCCCAAGGGCAAAATGCCCCCATTTTTACAATTGGCAGAAATGGACATTGAGGAAGGAGGTCTGGAAATGAGTGGGACTCATACCCCTAGCTTCTTCCTGGCCTGCTTGGAGTTTCTTTTTTGCCCTTTATTTGGTGGCAGCAGCAGAGGTCCACATCTGGAAGGCACCCGGATGACTCTGAAGAGGGCAGGCACAAGGCTTTGGAGAGCTACATCTCAAAGGCTCCATGTGAGCCATGCTCACCTCTTTGGGATGTGAAGAAGAAAAATGTTNCTCCCTTGTCATATTGGGCAGAAGCTGGATCCAGATACAGATCTACAATTTTGTTACAAAGCCGTTTCCAGGATGACTGGACTACATGCTGGTGTTAGGGTCCTCGCCTCAGCATTGCTTGCTAGGACCGAATTGTGTTTGGTTGTGGGCCATCCTGGCCATTGTAGGATACAGAGCAGCATCCTTGGCCTTCACTAACTTGATGCCAGGAGCGCCAGTGAACTCTGACAAGAGAGCAGTCCTTTGCCAAGCATCCCTACACAATTGCTTGTATAGAAATAAAGCAGCTTGGTAGATAAAGCCAGAACCTTGTCCTTTGAAGACATGACTATCCAGTACTGAGAGACTCATGCTAGGGCTTGGCAGTGACCCAGTGAGTTGAGGAAAGGCACCCACAGAACCAGCTCTGACCTATGAGATTCAGGTGTACACTGTTTATTTCATACCTCTGCATTTACCCAGCTCTATACAGAACCATATATATATATGTATATATATGTTCTGTGTGTGTGTATATATATATATATGTGTGTGTGTGTGTATATATATATACACACACTTCCCTTTCCTCACTACACCCTGGTGAACATCTCACCAACAGAACACTCTTCTGAAGACATGCCCTATCTCTGGAAGACAAGACTCTAGAACCCAGTACAGTGCATACCTGAGATGGTTAGTCATTTTCCTTCACTTCCCAACAGAGAAGCAAGGGGATCTGAAGGCCGGCTGCTTCCTGGAATGACCAGGGCACCTATTCAGTCCCATGTCATATACATTCATCAATATTAGTTAATAAAGGAATGTTTGGGGACAATTTTTATTGAAATTGTGTAATATTTTTAGCAGGAGCATAAGAAAAAAAATGTTTGTTTTCTGATTCTATTGAAGTGCCTTTTTTTTTCCCCTCACAAGATTTGTAAGGTTAGCATCTGGCTTCTGTAAGAGCCTAAGTTTCCTGTAGAACAGCATTGCTGTTCAAGGCAAAACTTTGGTTCAGCTGATGTGTAAGAGAAGCACTCAGGATCTGCTTAGTGGAGGTCCCAGCCGCAGAGTCAGAGAAACACTGTGGCCCTCTCTACCACTGTCCTCAGCCAGGGCTGAACATTCATGTCCTATAGTAGTAACAGGCAGTAGTAGTGAAGTAGCTTAGTGTACAGCACAGCCTGGCCACCCAGTGCTGGGTAGCAACTTTCTTATCCCTAGGTAGAGCCTTTGTCCCATGCTAGTTGGCCATTGGTTGACCAACCCACAACTACAAAGGTCACCCACTATGTCTTCCACCATGTTCTCTGTGTAGCATCACATCATCACTCATGATTGTGCTGGGCTGTCCTATGGCAGGTGTCAGCTGAAAGTTCTGTTCTGTGAGGTTGTGGCTACTTCTGGAAAACCAGAGGCAGCTATGGGTGAGCATCATTGTTCAGGAGTAACTAGGCCAAAAGGATACCCCTGCCTCTGCAGGTGGGCACAGTGTTGTTTGGTTGTAACCATGTAACAGAAGCAGAGCCGTGGGGTCTCAGCAGCCACTCTAACCATAGCACCATGGTGTACTGTGATGTTCTTCTTCCTCTGTTTGGCTCTAGGGTCCAAATGATGAGATGTCTGAGTCAGGCCAGTCCTCAGCAGCTGCAACACCCAGTACCACAGGTACCAAGTCCAACACACCCACATCCTCCGTGCCCTCAGCAGCAGTCACGCCACTCAATGAGAGCCTACAGCCCCTGGGGGACTATGGCAGTGTCACAAAGAACAACAAGCGGGCCCGAGAGAAGCGCAACAGCCGTAACATGGAGGTCCAGGTCACCCAGGAGATGCGGAATGTCAGCATCGGTATGTTGTCTGTCCAGTGCACTGCCTGTTCAATGCGCCACAAGACATCCCATCCCTGGGGGAAGGTCACATACCTGCTGCTCACTACCTTCTCTGCTGCCCACACCTGGGAGGTGTTTCTTCCTCTTTGGGTATATGATAGCTAAGGCTTCTATAGCAAGTACCACAGGTAGGCAGTTTAAACAGCTGTCCTAGAAATAGGATGACCAGGAAGATGCAGGCAGGCCTAGTCTCTCCAGAGGTCCTTCTTCCTGGGCTTACAGAGGGCCACCTCTCTTGTGTCTTATGGGGTCTGTGTTTTGATCTCGTAGGGACCCCAATTGAGTGAGGTGAGCCATGTGGCCTCCTTTTACTTTGATCACTTCCTTTAAGACCAGACTCCAGGCTGAGCATGGTGGCACATACCTGTCATTTCAGCTCTTGGGAGATGGAGGTAGGAGTTCAAAAGCAGCCTAGGGTACATGAGACCCTGTCCCAAAATAAATAAATATTAAAAGACCTAGTTTCCACCAGGCAGTGGTGGCACACTCCTTTGATCTCAGCACTCAGGAGAGGCAGGCGAATCTCTTGAGTTCAAGGCCACCTTGGCCTACAAATCGAGTTCTAGGATGGCCAGGGCCACACAGAGAAACCCTATCTGGAAAAACAAAACAAAAAGACCCAGTTTCTAAATGCTGTCACACAGGGCAGGGAATGAGGTCTACCCTCAGCAGTGTATATCTCTTTGTTATGGGCCTTCTTCCATAGACTCCTATAATACTGGAGTCTTCATCTACGTGGCCAATATGAGGAGAATCCTTTTTTGACAGTCATATCTAGTGGAAACTAGTGTGAATTTTATAGATGGAGGCCCAGGTAGCCTTTATGAATAGGGCAGAAGTTTCAGGCTGCCCCCTGACACCAGGTTTCCTATGTTCTGTACTAGGTATGGGCAGCAGCGATGAGTGGTCTGATGTTCAGGATATTATCGACTCCACCCCCGAGCTGGATGTATGCCCGGAAACCCGTCTGGACCGCACAGGAAGCAGGTACTCACTCAGCCAGGCCCTGGATGAGGGATTCAGTGTGCCTTTGGGGGTGGGGATGAGGTATCATCATATCCCAGTCATGTCTGTACCCACAGTGCAGGGTTGTCATTGAACAGGTATATCAGTCAGCTTCCTATCCATGTGACGAAACAGTGAGTTCCAGGACAGGCAGGGCTGTTACACAGAAGAACCCTGTCTGCAGGGGGTGGGGGGGATATTGATTTTTGACTCACAGCTTCAAAAGTTTCACAGTATTAATGAAGGAAGCATAATGGTGAGAGGAGCCTAGGAAATGGAGGAAGGGCTAAGGTCCTACTAGTACCTTGAAATGCATACCCTNTGTAATCTCATTTCCTCCCACTATGCCCCGCTTCCTAAGTTTGCATCATAGGCTTTTAGTATCTGGGCTTTTGGACGCATTTCAAGCTTGGAGGGTTGCTGTCAGGTGGTACTGCAGTGCTGTTCCTAACTGTTCTTTCTGTATGTATTCCAACAGCCCAACCCAGGGAATTGTAAACAAAGCTTTTGGCATCAACACTGACTCCCTGTATCATGAACTGTCTACAGCAGGGTCTGAGGTCATCGGGGATGTAGATGAGGGAGCCGACCTCCTAGGTAAACACAGCCTATCACCTAAGACTCTTTGACACTTGGCCTCTGTTGATTTTTTTTGTTTTATTAATTTTCGATGAGGGGAAGTTTTTTGCTCCTTTGGGTTGAGGACTTTTATTTCATAATCTTACTAAGGTAAATTCTTCATTCTATGAATGTCTCCTAAGTCTCCAGTTTATAGTTTTAAATATATTCAGAGTTATACTGCTGGCATTTGGTATCCCTTGAATGTCTTTTGTAGGCAGCTCAGTGCTAGGAGTAGGGCCCACACTCTGGGAAATGCTCTAGATCTTGGGCTGCAGTTCTAGCACATACCCATAGCAGCCATTCCTGGGTGGCTCCAGGGCCGCCCCTCTAAGTGCTGGGGAAAGGGACAGGCTTCTCACACAGGCCTCCACATCCAGTTCTAAGCAGATGAGGACCCTGCTGCTACTGCTTCTCATAGCTCCACAGGGAGCAGCAGCTCTGGCCAGATAGTGAAGGGTGGAAGTTCAGATATGTGGGGGCACAGGGAATGGTCTTTGAGGTACCTGTGACAGCCAGGTTATGAGCTTATGTAGCTGGCACTGTGGCTGCAGACAGTCTGGGTGATGGTGTGTGTTCTGGGGAAGTGGGCATCAGAGTCCTATTCTGCCACAACAAAGACATATCCTTTCCTGTGTGTTGCTGTGCATCTCTAACTCTGCTGTCATTTCTGTGGGACAGTGGCCACTCTGAGCTAAGGCTGCCATGAGGCTCACTCTTGGTGGTATGTTTTAGAGCCTTTTTATGTGGGAATGCAGAAGTCAAATGGGTCATAAGGAGCTCAGGCAGTAGTTACTACTGTACAATCTGTGAGTATAGTGCCAAATGACTTACTATGTGACCAAGTTCTGGAGGAATGAGCTGGGGTCTGTCTCCTCTACCTAGATATGCATCCAAGGGCCCTTCGGCTTGTGGTTTT
This sequence comes from Neotoma lepida, assembly GCA_001675575.1. Lineage (NCBI taxonomy): Eukaryota > Metazoa > Chordata > Mammalia > Rodentia > Cricetidae > Neotoma > Neotoma lepida. The sequence continues at coordinate 355,351 of LZPO01034908.1, forward strand.
AAAGATGGTATGGCACAGATAACAGGATACAGTGAGTAAGCACACCTGAGCAACATATGTGGCTGTAGAGACACATCTCGTCACCTCTCTGAGCATCTCACCGGCAGGAGAGGGAGAGATGCTATATTCTCACAAAGACAGCTTTAAGTCACTAGGTAAATGCTGCTTTGGATCATCAGCTGGGATAACAGTGATGAGCTCTCTGCCCAGAAGTCCTGGCTTTCAGCTCCATGTATTAGCAGAGAAGGTAGTAAAAGAGATCTGCCTGGCACACACACTGTATCTATCAAATGTAAGTTGTGACATACACTATTTTAAGAAGCGCATGCAAGGCCTCAGAAATGCCAAGGAAAACACATTACAGAATGGATGTTTCAGGAGTAGGAAGTATTATGCCAGCCTCTGACTGCACTGTCTTCTGGGTGCTTCACGCCACACACCATAAGGGGGTTATGTTTCCCATGTACAAATAAAGAAACTGATGCTCAGAGAAGCCAAGCAATTCTTCTGCATCACTTAGAGGAATCTGAACTGTGACATGCAGACCCAATCTGTGTCATTCTGGTGTACAGTGGTTAGTTAGACTCATTCCTTCTCTAGCAGACTGCCCATGTAGTAATCAGTCCTAGATGTCTTGAAACAGCCACCCTTGAGAAGTAGACAAACTTGTGTAAGAGAATAGGGTCAGAGCTGTTTGGACTGACATGAACACCACTCCATATGGTAATAAAAATGGTTGTCTGATCTTATACCATAAAACAAATTAATTCTAGGTTGATCAAATATTTAAACAAAAATACAAGGGCAGTAGAGCTAAGAAAGGATATTGGAGAGTATTTCCGTAAGCCGGGTCTGTACATTACCAAAACCAACAAAGAAAATGTCCACACAGGTGACTGTGACAAGAGTATGTGTGTGTACTCAGGGTGCCGTTTAGTGGTAGAACACATGCTTAGCAGGAGCCAGTTTGTTCTCCAGCACTCAGAACAAAAGAAAAGGACAGGAAGTGTGTGTGNGTGTGTGTGTGTGTGTGTGTGTGTGTGTGCGTGTGCGTGCGCGCGCGCACGCACGCACGCACGCACGCTTTGCCATTGAAGCAAATCAAGTACAATAGAAAATTAGTGGAGGATAATTTAGAAAAGCACAGGTGATGTAGAAACAACTCAGCTTCAGGATTAATGAAAAATGAAAGAGAAAATTCATCAAGAGACTTGGAGAGCGTGTTAGGTGCTGGTGCTGCCCTGCTCCCTGGATGGAGGGCTGCAAGAGGTGTGAACCGGCACCTGTGCAACAGCGAGTGGGTGGGCCACAGGTTCTCTGGTAATCTGTAGCAGTGTGTCCTAGATGGTCATGCAGAATAATGAGTGCCTTTTGTATGACAGGAGAAGATCGTGATGAGCAGTGATGCAAAGCACCCAAAGTGCTTAGAGTTTTCTGATACCACACTACCTACCTGGGAGAGTGGATAGCGTGGGATGTTTGTCTAGAGAGGCTGAGGAAAGGGATGCCACTTCTGAGCTGGTACTCTGCTTTATTTAGATGTCTGTGGCATACATTATTTTGTTACTTAAATCAAGTGGGTTTTCATCCTGCTTTTCTTCCCGGGGAAGTACACAAGCAGAACAGAATTCTTTACTTAAATTTATTGGGGGAATAAACATTTCCCTACTTCAGTCCCATTTTTTTCCTAGCAGTCCATACTGAAGTAGCCTGTACCCAGTGAGGTCTGTTCAAACCACTCCATGCTCTACAGTCCCCCACTACTCTTTGGTTTATTTTCTCTTCACAGTAAGGTAATTTCTCCCTTATCCTCTTCTTGTCCCACTCAAGGTCATGTTCTCCCTCCCTCTACTCCTATAAGTACTAGGCTGAACAGGAGACCCCTGAGTTCAGCTCCAGGTGCATGTCTGTGACATGTCAGGGCCTCCTTATGTGCAACGACAGCACAGCTTATCCCCTCTGGAGGGCTTCCTTGGTATCCTTTGCTCACCAACACACACACATCCTTCTCTTTACAGGCCATAATTGTTGAGGTCTGCTGGGTTCTAGCCTACCACTGGGTAGGCTACACATTTCTGGCAGAGCTAAACAAGAACTGCGTTACTCTAGGTCCCTTGGAGAGGGAGGGATGTCCATTTTGGTCTCTCCCTTTAGAGTTTTCTGTATCCATGGGATGTGTTGACCTGGACCTGCTGAAGTGTTTTGTTTTTCATGCCCATCAACATAGGAATGGCTGAATCATTGTTGCTTTTTTTTTATTTGTTGGTTCTAGTTACCAATTGATCTTTGTTGCTTCCTTCCCTGTCTCTCTGCTTCACTGGACGTGGCCCAGGGGAGTTCTCAGGTGTGTATCTCTCCCATCTGTCTCCGTGTGGTCCCCTCTTTCCACTGTGGAGAGCAGCTGGAGCAGGGGGTGGGGCATACACGTGGAACTCTCCCCTGCCGCTGACCATCACCAAGGGCTGTGCACACTGACCTCTTATTTCTGTCTGGCTGCTCCAGGCCACTTAGCCCCTATAGCCATGCGCTTTGCTCCCAGCCTGCTCCTGCCCAAAATGCCCAGATGGGTTGCTCCACTGATTGCCGACAGACTTAATATATGACCTCATCTTCAAGCCTGAAAAGGCCTAAAGGCCTGAGGGCCATTTCTGAGGGATCTACAGAGCCACTAGGAACATAAGACAGTACACCCCAGAAGTTAGGGTGCCACGCGGCCCCTTTTTAAGTGCAGTCCACCTGGGTGGCTAGGCTGGACTGCTGTGCACAGGAGGCCCTGAGGCCCACAATACCGCCATAGTTGTGGCCCTTTAATGTGTTCAATGGCAGCCAAGCCCCTGGGCACAGCTTCTCATTGTGTGGTTTCCTCTGGCCATCTGCTCTATTGCCCACAGATAAGGTTCCACGGGAGTCCCTGGCTTCATCCAGCCTCCTACCCTCCTGTCCCCTCTGCTGCCAACTCTAACCCAGCCAGAAGTGGCCCCTAACACCTCCCACCTTGCTGTCTACATAGGCTTAACGCGCTTCTTTTCTCTCCCTCCTCCCGCCCTGTTGCCCGTCTCCTGTGGGACTGGGATGCTCCCGTAGTGCGCGATGATTTTTTTGGTAAGGCCAAGGCCCTGCTTAAGTGTCTGTTTTTCCTCTTTCTGGCCTCCTCTCTCTATCCAACATCTTCTCATGCTTCATGAGCCATTTGCTTTGTTCTTCATGGTGGGCCAATGGCAGTGAGTGGGGCTTCAGGGTTTCCAGGTACCTCAGGCCTGGGGTGAGGTGCCATCTTTCCATTTCTGTTTAAGCTGGGGTGGAAGGTGGCCCTCCTTCCAAGCTGCTGGTCACCATGGATAACCACTGTCAGTCTCTGAGAGGCTCTATAGGCCTAGGACAGACCTTGTATCTGGTGTTCTGTCTTGGGCTGCCAGGGGAAAACGGGCCCTTGTTTGAAGCAAAGGAGGTCGGAATGGACATCAGGCTGACCTATGACCAGCACTTCACTNTGCCTTTGCTGTTTCAGACAAAATTATGGGGAGAGGCTACCCTGAGGATTAAATTTGGTTCTTTGAGCACTGTAAGATGCATATTCAGAGAACTCATTCTGTTGGCAGATGGGCTAGGTCAGTTTCTCACAAAAAGGTCCCTTCCTCACAGTCACTCCCTCTCATGCTTCCTGACCCCACTGCTAAGGGCCAGGTCCTACCAGACCTACATGTAACCTCATGGTGGGCTGCAACTGTAGTAGGCCATCCTTCCTGGGGCAAAAGTTTTCTCTGAGTACTGTGCTGTCGTCTCTGTCCTTTGTCACAATGCCAGCATCTGTTCACCAGTGGGTGGCATTGAAAGGCCTTGGTTCATTGTGGGTAAACCATAGAGCTGGAGTAGGGACATAGTTTAGGGCAGGGAGTGAAGTGGCATCACAGGGGCTATTCCAGGGCCTGCTACAATAGTGAATTTCTGCTGGGAGCTAGCTGGAAGGAATATCTAGCTCAGTGTGAACTCAGGGCTTTGTATTGGCTATAGATGAGGCCAGGGATCTCTCTAGGTCTGATTGCCCCTCCTTTTGCAGCCCAACTACCCTGCAGGTTGGAATGTCAAGCCCTCATCCCTTTCCACCTTGAAGGCACAGGGCCAGGGATGTTGTTACTCTGAGGCAGAGGCAGGTACAATGGAACAAAGTCCACTTGGAGAGGCTCAAGGGAAACCTCACCACCTTTCATTTCAGGAATGGGCAAAGAAGTGGGGAATCTGCTGCTGGAGAACTCACAGCTTCTAGAGACAAAGTAAGAATCCTTTATACCAGCTGGGTTCGACCCAGGGCTGGATGGTCCCTGAACCGTGACTGTTAGCATCCCCTCTAGTGGGAGCAACCCATAGGACTCCTGAGTGGTCCCTTGAGAAAGCTTACTGTAAGGAGCCTTTAGTGAGGATGACTGCTACATTCAATACCCAGGTCAAACAGATGTTCCCGTTCTAAACCAGGATGTGCCTGTTAAAATGTGTCAAAGGCCTGTATTCCTGATATTCCACAGGCAGACACAGGAAAGAGTATGAGTTTGAAGCTAGCCTGAGCTACATAGCAAGGTTCTGTCTCAAAATAAAACAAATAGAAGTCCTTGTCACAAAAGTATGCATGTGTGCTCTAATTAAGCCCTCATCTTTCTGCCCTTTAAAGAAATGCTTTGAATGTGGTGAAGAATGACCTCATTGCCAAGGTTGACCAACTGTCAGGAGAGCAGGAGGTGCTGAAAGGTGAGCTGGAAGCCGCCAAACAAGCCAAAGTCAAGCTGGAAAACCGAATCAAAGAGCTTGAAGAAGAATTGAAAAGGTGAGAACGCCAGAGACTTGGGTTTCCAAGCTGCCACCTCTCTATGTCCTTAATAAAGCCAGCCTCCACTTCTGACGTCTCAGAGCCCCTGCTACCCCTAGTGGCTTTGTATGCTCTCTGCTCAAGGTCCAGCCACTAGGTAGGTCCATTATCTGCCCACCCCCTTGTCTCCTCTCAAGTCCTCTGTGCCCTTACCAGGTAGAGTCCTGCTTCATGTGCCCTCCTGGGAATGGTGTGCCATCCTTACTCTCCCTCTGTTCTTGAGGCACGAGGGGCTGATCATGCGCCTCTGGCTACTCAAGCACCCACACCTTTGCTCCACAGCCCTCTGATCAGCCAAGGTCTAATCCACATTGTCTTTGGAAATCCTGGGCCCTGGTTCTAGCCCCTCTGAGATGGGAGGGACAGTGTAGGGAGGGCCTGTGGGAACTACCTGCTCTGGACTTGCCTAGCCACCGGGATATCTTGATTTACTCCCTCTTGGGCTTGGATCCACCCCCCTTTGGTTAGAGCAGCCAAATGTCTGGGCTGTGGAGCACATTTGGNAGAGCTCTTACCCTGCCTGCTTCTCCCCACATCCTATAGAGTCAAGTCAGAGGCAGTAATCGCACGCCGTGAGCCCAGAGAAGAGGTGGAGGATGTAAGCAGCTATCTCTGTACAGAATTGGTATATCCACTATTAACCTGTGGGCACGGGTGGGCTGGGAATGGTAGCGCTTCCTAATCTTGCTGATTCTTCTGGACCCTCCTAACCTCTCACTTGTGACCTCTGAACCCAGTTCATGTTTTCCCATTTCATTGAGTGACTTGATGGCATCAGACCCTCCCTAGAGTGGGTCACCTTTCTATCCTTTCCCATTGATATTTTCTGTAGTCCCAGCAGGTTTTTCTGTTTTCTGCAGCCTGGGCAGTACAACCAAGCCCTGAGCCTGCACCTCCTCCCTCACCCCAAAATTAGGTCCGATCTATCATAGTTTGCCCTCCTGTACCACAGCACTTTTAGGAGAACAGGCTGGGTTCCTTATAACAGAACAACCCCACCACCACCAGTCATTCATTATGCTCAGTCATTTGGGGTATGTGATGCTCTCTCCCCCTGCTCTAGAGTTTCCATCTCAGGATAGTCTAGGATAGGCTGAGAATGTGGATTGTGGATATTTGAATATGAAAGAGTGGCTAGTTCAGACCTCAACCCTCAACATTCTCAAAAGCAGATTCCGAGTGGGTGGGGCCATGTGCAGGGAGGATCTGCCTCCTATGCACTTTCTCCCAACTCCTTGAAGTTCATCCTGCTCAAGCTCAGGGTGCAACTTTGGGGAGAAGAGTAGCAAACCTCATTCAGGCTGCCCAGACCCTCTCCCCATGCTCTTGTCACCCCACCATCACTTGTCCCCACTTAGATCTTCCTAACTGTACCCCCACCTAGGTGGTAGACATCTCAGAAGGAAGCCATATATGCTTGACTGTCCTGCTGTCCCTCATTGGTGGAACCATGTTCTCCCCTCCGCAGGACAAAATCCCCATGGCCCAGCGCCGACGCTTCACAAGGGTGGAGATGGCTCGAGTGCTCATGGAACGAAACCAGTACAAGGAACGGCTCATGGAGCTGCAGGAGGCTGTGCGGTGGACTGAAATGATCAGGTGTGCTTCTGCATTTCCTCTGACAGTTCTTGAGCCGGCTCATGGCTCTGGTTGGATCTATGGTTCATGAGCTGGAGTTGTAGAATTATAGCAGGCTATGGGGTTGCCTGCTCTCTAACACACCCCTTTCCCCAGAGGGTTGGAACAGTCTGGAGGGCCCCAGAGTCAGCTGGTTCAGCTCCTCCTTTACCCTTCCTTACAGAGCATCTAGGGAACACCCATCTGTCCAGGAAAAGAAGAAGTCCACTATCTGGCAGTTGTGAGTATGATGGTCTAGGGAAGAAGAGACTTCTGTTGGCCTGTTGTTATTCCACACATGGCTCAACTCTCTGTGTCTCCATGACAGCTTCAGCCGCCTCTTCAGCTCCTCATCCAGCCCTCCTCCGGCCAAACGGTCCTACCCATCTGTGAACATTCACTACAAGTCACCCACCGCAGCTGGCTTCAGCCAGCGTCGAAGCCATGCCATGTGCCAGATCTCAGCTGGCAGCAGACCCCTGGAGTTCTTCCCTGATGAGTGGGTGTCCCCAGCCCCTTGCTTCTCCAGCCTACTAAGGGGAGGGGGCCAGGTGTCCTAAGCCCATTCCACTCCATGCTTGGAGTTGGAGAGCAGACCTTTAATTTGCTGACCTGTGGGACAGGCATTATCAAGAATAGGAAAGATGACAGCTTCTCTCTAGGCCCACTACCCCCAGCAAGGACTGCAGTTATTAGGGACCATTCTCTTAAGTCTCTGAAGACTGTGCTGGGTCCTACAGTACCCCTACCTCCTCTGTGTGGCCTTAGGGTCTGAACACTGCCCCTGACACTTGGTTGTGCATCTTGCTGCCACAAGGAGCTGTAGCAGGCCACCTTTGTGAGTAACCACTGGTAATCTCACCTAGGTTACACTGCAGTTGCTGCCATCTGAGCCTCAGTGCCCAGCAAGAGAATAGGTCCCAGAACAGCTCGAAATGACCTCTTAAGCCCAGGGTCACACTCCACAGTAGGGGAGGTCACCCTATGTCAGATCAGTACTCCCTATCCCAGAAAAGGCAAGGACAGATTCAGGTGGGCTCTGAGACATGGCACACTACCAGGAAGATCAGTGGGACTATGGGTGCCCCAGCCTCACGCAGACTGCTCACCTTGAACACATGTAACATGTTATTCCTCTCATCCAGTGACTGCACCTCTTCTGCCCGGCGCGAGCAGAAGCGGGAGCAGTATCGCCAGGTTCGAGAACACGTGCGCAATGATGATGGGAGGCTGCAGGCCTGTGGGTGGAGCCTGCCTGCCAAGTACAAGCAGGTACTTGGGGCAAAGGGTCTTGTCCAGGTATGGAGATGATGTTGTGAGAGGGGCATTCCCAAGGCCCAGCATAGTGGTGTAGTGCCAGTAGGCACAGTGTGCATGAGAAGCCATTGGTGGATCTGTAACTCGGAGAGGATTCTAGTTTGCTTTCTGTTGCTATGATAAAATACTGACTGACCAGACTAGCTTAGGTGAAGAATGGGTTTATTTGACTTACACTTCCATCATCAAGGAAAACTGAAGCAGAAACCACAGAGGAACATTGTTTACTCATTTGTTTTCCNTTGCATACTCAACTAGCTTTCTTATACAGCCTGGGACCACATGCCCAGCGTGGCACCTCCTATACACATGACTACCAACCAATCTGATGGGTCTGAGGTTCCCTCTCCCTGGTGATTCTAGCTTGTGTCCAGTTGACAAAATCTAACTAGCACAGAAGGCAGGAGAGCCAGACCCAGTGCATTGTACACCAGAAGCCAACAGGCAGCTGACTCAGGCTTTTACAGACCAATATGTCTCCCTTGGCCGCATATGACAGTACCTCCTGCTCTGTTGCAGCTGAGCCCCAATGGAGGCCAGGAAGACAACCGTATGAAAAATGTGCCTGTCCCTGTGTATTGCCGCCCTCTGGTGGAGAAGGACCCCACAATGAAGGTGAGCCCTGAGGTCCCTGCTCAGAGGCCCCAAAGGAGCCCTGGGCAAAGGCTCCATTGTTATAGCCCCTGGGGGACCAGCAGAGGAGCCAGTGTGCCCAGACCCCACAGCCCTGTCCTTGCAGCTTTGGTGTGCTGCTGGTGTCAACCTGAGTGGGTGGAAACCGAATGAAGAGGACTCTAGCAATGGAGCCAAGCCCACACCGGGTAGAGACCCTCTGACTTGTGACCGGGAGGTAGAAGGCGAGCTCAAGAGCAGCCACCCATCACCTGAGAAGAAGAAGGTCAGTATGTTGTTCAGGAATGTGGTTTTACTCTACATAAAGTCTCTAGAAAGTTCCCTACAGGTTCTGGCTGAAAGTGACCACACCTTGGTGACAATGTTTCCCTTTTCCTCCATGAGTCTGAGAGAGGAAGCAGGTGCTACCAGCATCCAAGATACCATTGTTGCCTNTCTGTAGTCCAGGTTGCCTTCCGGCTGGTGGAGCAGTAGAACCATTTACTGCCCTTGGTCAACAGAGTTCAGGCTTGGGAGAGCCAGGCATATCTTATGTCATACAGAGAAGTAGGTAGCAGGANGGGCTGCTCACAGGAGAGGCCCAGTGATTTGCAATGAAGCCCAGAGCACAGTCACAGCTTGAGTTAGGGGTCATGAGAGTAGCCTCTCTAAGTTCATAGCTTCTTCTTGGAAATGAACCATCAAGATATGGTTCTGTAGGCTGTAGGGGAAGATAACTGTATCCATTGATTTCCATATTCAAGGCTAGATCTTAGGAAGTCCCAGAGATTCCCGGACTTAACACTAAGTTCAGGCACCAGCTTTGACCTCCCTCCAATGTGTTCTGAAACAGGCAAAAGAGGTCTCAGAGGCGGATGCTACCTCCAGTCGGGTATGGATACTCACCAGCACCCTGGCCACCAGTAAAGTGGTGATCATTGATGCCAACCAACCAGGCACTGTTGTGGATCAGTTCACAGTCTGCAATGCCCACGTCCTGTGTATCTCCAGCATTCCTGGTGAGTTGGGGCTCCCACTGCCAGGTGCTGTCTAAGAGCAGGCACTTGCTGCCTGTGGACTGCCTTGCAAAGCTGGTGCTTGAGGTAGTGGCTCTAACTTTTCAGCCAGGTAGGACTGGGATACTGAGTAAATAGGGATTAGAGACCTAGGAATGTGAATAGACAGTGTGTCAAGTTATCTTTCTCCATGTGTCCAGGAGGAAGCTCTCCAGGGTACAGGCGTAGGTCCTAGCTTCACCCCTCAGCAGCAGCCCCATGACCTCTTAGCCCAGCCCCAGGATAGTGCTGAGGGCCCTACAGGTCTTGCTTTGAAACCTTACCTATTTGCTGAGATGGACTCTACTCGTTGGAGTGCTTCTGGATCTTTCGTATAATAGAGCAGAACATTATTTCTCAGTTCCTTTCAACCTATAAGCTTGACCCTAGGCCTGAGAGTGGATGTCCCCTGAGGGCCAGATGTTGCCGAGTGTGGAGACTAGGCTAACTGAGAACACAGCCAGCCAAGCAGACAGTTCTCATCCCCCCTGCTTCCACTGAGATGGAACTCTGGGGTGACTTTGTGATGTTGGACTGATGGGCTGGGAATTTCCCCCCAGCGGCCAGCGACAGTGACTATCCCCCTGGAGAGATGTTCCTAGACAGTGATGTGAACCCTGAAGACTCAGGTGCTGATGGTGTGCTGGCTGGCATCACTCTGGTGGGGTGTGCTACCCGCTGCAATGTACCACGTAGCAACTGTTCCTCCCGAGGAGACACTCCAGTAATGGACAAGGGGCAGGGTGAGTCCCAGATGGTCTTCTCCCTATTCCCACATTCCTCTTTCTCTGCCTTACCAAGCTTACTTCTCTTTCCACAGGGGATGTGGCAGCCACTGCCAATGGGAAAGTAAACCCATCCCAATCCACAGAAGAAGCTACAGAAGCCACAGAGGTGCCAGACCCTGGTCCCAATGAGCCAGAAGCAACCACAGTTCGGCCTGGGCCCCTCACAGAGCATGTCTTCACTGACCTGGCACCTACCCCGCCCTCCAGCACCCAGCCTGTCAGGTAGGTTACATCAGATGAGTAGAAGGGAGGCTGGCAGAGGCTGGCAGGGAGCAAGCATATGCTGCTGTGACCCACACTGTAACTGTAGCTACCATTCTTTTTGCAGTGAGAATGGGCCAGAGCCCGATGGCAGCATTGTACAGCCTCAGGTGGAGCCCAGTGGGGAGCCCTCAGCAACCACCAGTAGTGTTGCACCCACCATGTGGCTGGGAGCCCAAAATGGCTGGTAGGCAAAGACACAAGACATGGGACATGGTGGGGTGGGAGGGCTCAATGAACCATGTAAGCTCTGCCCACCTGCCTTACCCTGCAGGCTCTACGTGCATTCAGCAGTAGCCAACTGGAAGAAGTGTCTGCACTCCATCAAGCTAAAAGACTCTGTACTGAGCCTAGTGTATGTGGCCCCCACTAAGGGGTGGGGTCAGGGATCCAAGGGGCCAGCAACCTCAGTCTACCTCACTGACTTACCATTCCAGGCATGTCAAAGGCCGAGTGCTGGTAGCTCTTGCAGATGGGACCCTGGCTATCTTCCATCGTGGCGAGGGTAAGGCCTAGTGGCCCTTGCAGAGGCAGGCCTAGGGGTTCCTGAGTCCCTGGGTCCATCGGTCCATCCTGAGCCTGGCAATAATCCTCCACACAAACCCTGTGAGCAGAGATAGACCCTAGCCAGACTTGAGCAGGTGTCCTGGGCTCTTTCTAGATGGCCAGTGGGACCTGAGCAACTACCACCTGATGGATCTGGGCCACCCACACCACTCCATCCGATGCATGGCTGTTGTAGATGACCGAGTCTGGTGTGGCTATAAGAACAAGGTGCACGTCATCCAGCCCAAGACAATGCAGATTGAGGCAAGTGCTAACCAATGGCCTCCAGAGTGGGGAGAGGCTTCTGCTAGTTTGGAAGTTGGGACAGGCTGTGTGTCATTAAGGTGGGCCCTGCGTCACATCACAGCAAGCTCAGATCCCTTACTGCTCCATTAACCAACAGAAGTCATTTGATGCCCATCCAAGGCGGGAAAGCCAGGTGCGACAGCTGGCCTGGATTGGTGATGGAGTGTGGGTTTCTATTCGCTTGGATTCCACCCTTCGACTCTACCATGCCCACACCCACCAGCACCTGCAGGATGTGGACATCGAGCCCTATGTTAGCAAGATGCTGGGTGAGCCAGGCTTGGTGGGCACATGCCTATAATCCCAGCACTTGGCGGGGGTGGAAGCAGGAGAATCAGAAGTTCAAGGTCATCTTTAGCTACATAGTCAAGTTGGAGGTTATCCTGGGCTACATGAGAGCCTGCCTCAATAGAAATCAAATAAAGATGCTATGTTGGGGGATGTGCACAATACCTGGGGCACCCATCTCTGGCTACACTGACCCCTCTTCCTGTTCCCACCTAGGTACTGGCAAGCTGGGCTTCTCCTTCGTGCGCATCACAGCCCTACTCATTGCAGGCAACCGTCTGTGGGTGGGCACTGGCAATGGGGTTGTCATCTCCATCCCCCTGACTGAGAGTAAGTTCCCAACCCTAGAGGACACCTATCAAAGCAGCAGCTGTGCTAAAGTTTCCAGAGTAGGTAGGTTGGGGAGCCACCTTTCTGGCCAAGCTCAGCCTTCCTTTCTCTCTCCTCCCCAGCTGTAGTCCTGCATCGAGGCCAGCTTTTGGGGCTCCGAGGTAAGTCCTCAGCACTTGCCCCTTGTGGGCTAGGGCATTTACTATGCCCCAGCACTCACTGTCTCCAGCTTCCTGCTGAAAATAAGGTAGTCCTATTCTCCTGTCCCTCTTTTCCTAGCCAACAAGACATCTCCAACATCTGGGGAGGGGACCCGCCCAGGGGGCATCATCCATGTGTATGGGGACGACAGCAGTGACAAGGCAGCCAGTAGCTTCATCCCTTACTGCTCCATGGCTCAGGCTCAGCTCTGCTTCCATGGGCACCGTGATGCTGTCAAATTCTTTGTCTCTGTGCCAGGTATACAGATGATCGTAACCCACTTTGCCCACTTGCTACAGTAGCACAGCTGTAACCTTTTTAGGAGGTTACAGCCCTGAGATTCCTCTGCCCACGACAGGAAATGTGCTGGCCACTCTGAATGGCAGTGTGCTAGACAGCCCATCAGAGGGCCCTGGGCCTGCTGCGCCTGCTGCAGATTCTGAGGGCCAGAAGTTGAAGAATGCACTGGTGCTGAGTGGTGGTGAAGGTTACATCGACTTCCGCATTGGTAAGTAGGCACAAACTAGAGGTAGGGCCTGGTGTGGGCATGTGGGAGTCCTCATGGCTGCCAATCCTCCAGGGGACGGCGAGGATGATGAAACTGAGGAAGGTGCCGGGGATGTGAACCAGGTGAAGCCTGTGTTGTCCAAGGCTGAACGCAGCCACATCATCGTGTGGCAGGTGTCCTACACCCCTGAGTGAGAACCTGCCCTGCCTGATGCCAACTGTATATAGGACCCTACCTGCCTGCCCTCTCGCCTGTTCCCTGGGGCAGTCAGGTTCGTCCATCCCCTTTTAACCTCTCAACTTGCAGCTTTTGCCTGAGGTCCAGCCCCCAGCTGTTAGAGAGGGGTGAAGTGAGTTAATGGGGAGTGAGGCAGGAGCAGATGTCTTTCCCATCAGGGAGGAGAGAGCCTCTGGGACACCCTCTCTCCAGCAGCTCCTGGCCGTGGCCTTGCCCAGCACCCAGCCCAAATGAAGTCCCAGGGGCCCCTCAGGGCAAGTCAGGACCAAGATTGCTATGGGCAGCCCCTACAGGTGGCCCTAGCTCCACTCAGGCCTCATTAGTCCTGGCAGGAGCAAGTCTACTTGCTTTGCATGCAGCCCTGAGAAAGGGGTTCCTGAGTCCCAAACCCTTGCTCTCCCTGAGGGACCTAGGCCTGGCCACCGTCCTCTGCCCAGAAGCAAGGCTAGGACTGTCTAGATTCCTGGACCTCAGCCAGCCTTCTCTGGGCTTTTCCCCATCTCCAAACTTAAATTCCCTCGGCCCCCAGCCTGGGTCTTACCTGGAAACCTGGCATGAAAGCTCAGGGCCAGCCTCCCTGGGGCAGCTGCTTCAAAAGATGACAAGTATCCATTAACCCAAGGGATCCCAATATTGTCCAGCCCCTCATGGACCAGTGTCCCCTAGGCACAAGATTCACCTTGGTGCCCTGCCCAAGACCCTAGTGCCCTGCCCCTCCCAGAAGTCCCAAGGGTAGAATTTCTCAGGCTGCCAGGACAGGCACAGGCCTCAGGAAGAAGGGTGGCCCTGGTGTCTCCAGAGTCAGTCCTAGGATGCAGGCTCAGCCTCAGGTTAATGGAGGATGGTGTGCTCCCAGGGCCTGCCTCCTGCACAGGGCTCCACGGAGCCCAGCTCCCGGACACGTACTAAGTGCCTAGGGTTGCCGGCTGTGGCCTGCTCCCTTGGAGAGCAACTAATAAGAGGCTGCCAGGCAGAGGCCAGAAGAAGCTGAGGACTGGCCAGGGTGGGCACAGTTATAAGCAAGTGTGTGGAGGCAGATGCTGCCCTGGCCCTGACCCTACTCTTCGAGGGGCATTGATCAGAGTCAGCTGGCCTCTACTGCCCTCTCCCCACCAGAGAAGCACAGATCCAGGACATTGCCCTTGAGCCCATCTGGCCACGACAAGCTGCAGCAATGTGCAGCTGCAGGCTTCTCCCCACCATCCTGCCACCTCTCCACTGTGATGTATGTCCCTTGTCTGTTGCCACAGGAGTGTGAAGTGACTGGGGTTAGCTGGGTGGGTGCAGCTGGAGGAAGGGGCCAGTGCAACTCTCCTCAGGCTTTGGCCTTGCAAGTGAACTCACATATCTGCTCTGTATGTAATAAATGTCTTAACACTACTTTTGTCTTGAAACTACACCAGTGCACAAGGGTTTTCTGCAGTTTATTATGAAAAGAAAAGGGGGGGTTGTGTGGGAGTGGCTGTCCCTGGACAGACTGGGTCGGGTGGATCTGCACCCACAGCACTCACTGCTGCTGAGCTCTGTGAGGACTGCAGAAGACCAACAACCTCCAGGTTGGTAATGCTGACTTAAGTAGCGTCTACTCATATAGCCAGTGCCCGGCGCTGTCCTCCCAGCACAGAAGCTCATCCTCACCAAACCAAAGCGCAATCTCTCTGTGAGCACTTTCCACCGAGTCACTGCCATGAATCACATTCCTGTGTGGAAATGGCAAGTGAGCAGGAGAGGAAGTGAGAGGGGTGGGTGGCCAGGGAGTTTGGTAGGACTTACTTGCCAACCTCCACGCAGAAATCCCCACGGATGGTGCCAGGCATGGCGTCCCCTGGGTCAGTGGCCCCTATGAGGGCCCGCGAAGTACGTACAACGTCCAGTCCTTGCCACACCTGCAGGGGCTACTGTCAGCTCCATAAGAGCTCCCAAGGCCTCGCCCTCCCCATGCAGGTCATCGGAAACTCACCATGGCCACCACAGGACCAGAGCTCATGTATTTAACTAGTCGGTTGTAGAAGGGTTTCTCGCGAAGCTCGGCATAATGCTCCCGCAGCAGCTCTTCGGAGGCCTAGGGGAGGGATAGCTACCAGTACCAGGGCTCTGACCCTCGACCCGCCTGATTGCCTTCCTGGACCCACCAGCTCCTTTGCGCGCTCATACCTGCACTAGCTTCAGTGCCACCAGCTTGAAGCCCTTCCTCTCAAAGCGACGCACGATCTCGCCCACCAGCCGCCGCTGCACGCCATCGGGCTTCACTGCCAAGAACGTGCGCTCGTTCACGCCGCTGTAGGCTGCAGGAGTACTGGCTTCAGGCATGCCCCACCGCGCTGCCCCCAGCCCGGCCCCAGCCCGCCCTGGTGCTCACCTGTGGGAAAGAGGTTGGCGAAGATGGTCAGCACCAGGCAGATCATGGCGGCGGATGGGGCGGACCAGGCGGCGAGGGGGCGGGGCCTCCCTTAAAGGACCTCCCGGCGCGGGCTCTGCAGTCCCAGCACATTTGAGCCCAGGGCGCAGTCACAGCGCGTAAGACCTGCCTGAGTGTACTGGAGCACCAGGAGCCCTGCTGCGGACCGCCGCCTTCCCTCCCCCGTACTGCGGTACTGACATAATGAAACCACAACACAGGCCACTTTGTGCGTTTATTTCCAGACCGAGGTACGAGCAAGCCTGAAAATGACAGCCTGTCAACTGCCCCATCGATTCATTGGCAGGTGTCAGGGCTGTAGGGTCTAACTCTCCACCAAAAGGGAGTCAAAGACACTTTTCCATCAAATGACTCACATGACCTCTCTGCCCATTCTGGCAGTTAGACTGGAGTGCCCTTGGCCTTCCCTTTGGTCTCCTGTTTGGCAGGGTAGTCCCAGGGATGCACCCGAGTTCTCTCCAAGTTCAGGAGCGGCTCCTGGACGCTAGTATCCCCGTTTTTCTGTCTTTCGGCGAGGATCATGGCCCGCAGCAGAGGTGGGTAGGGGACAGGGTTCAATCCGTCCTCTGGTTTTGCAGTGAACGCAGTGAAGGCCTCCTCTTCGTGCTTGGGTACCAACCGCCAGTCATGGTACATGACTTGCTCGATTTCCCGAGCTGTATCCTCACTCTTCCCTGGGGAAAGAATACAAGCTGACTGCCTGTTGGCTGGATAATCTGCGAACTATCACCGGTTCCAACAAGCACCCAGTCTTACCTTTAAAGGTCAGGATGCCCCAGGCCCTCCCGTGGTCCAAGTTCTGCAGAACAAGAGGGGAAATTGTCAACATAGAGCCCCTGCGACTAAGTTACGTGGGTAAGGGAGACATACAGGCCCAGGTGGTTCAGGGTGTGTAGAACCAGCCGGTGTGGTCCAGGGCGGGCAAGATGAAGAAAGTGTAGACAAGAATGGGCAGCGCAGGGAGAGAGCGCACCTGCGCCGTGTAGTCGGGCCTCACACGCGTGAGGCGCCAGTAGCACGGCTCGTCGTGCTGCCACAGCCAGGACTTGCGGGTGACCAGACGGCCCAGGCCGAACAACGGGAGGCGAGCGAGCAGCTGCAGGAGGCGGCTCTCACGGCGCACGTCGGCCCAGGCGCGCACCGGCAGCCGGCGACCCGAGTGTGGCCGGGTCAGAGTCTCGTAGTCTAGGGCGTAGAGCTGCGAGTCTCGCGGCTGGTTCCGCTGCTCGCGCAAGGCACGAATGCGGCGGGCCAGCTCGGCGATCAGCCGGGGTCTCACTTTCTTGCGTGCCATGCCTGTGTCCTTACACCACCGGAAACCTGCGCTTCTAGAGCTCTCCCCATCCGGAAGCGGCCAGTGTCCTGTACAAAAGCATCCGGGTACACCCGGAAGCTGTAGGAAGGCTGGGCTATGACAGAGGTAGAACCTAGGAGAGCTATGGGCCCGCGTCGCGGCCGGGGCCGGAGCCTGGATCAGCGGCGACCTCAAACCTGGGAGATCTCCGATTCAGACGGCGAAGGGGCCACCTCTAGGGAGGTCGGCACGCAAACCTCGAGTACAGTAAGAGAACACAAGGCTGCGGCCAAGGCGTTAAGAGCGGATCAAGTCCTGAGTCGTCTGGCGGTGTGCGTGGACCCAGGTGCGGGGCCAGGGGCAGGGAGGCTGGGGACTTGGGGCTGGTCACCCACAAGCCCTCACGGGAGAGGGTGGAATGACCGAACTGTCGCCTGCCGGGCCCAGCTGTCCTGGAATATGCAGGCTCCGACATCCTGATGGAGGCGCTGGGCACGCTAGGCTGTGAATGCCGCATCGAGCCGCAGCACCAGTCCCGCAGCCTGCAGTGGAGCGTTGTGAGGCCCGACCCAGCCCCCAGCAGTGTGAGTGTCTCCCTATCACCAGCCTTATTTCAGATTTCACTTTTGCCTCTGGCTAGTGAAGTAGCTGCACTCATCTTTTTTGCCTCGCACAGAAGTAAACCTAAAAGCTGAAGGATACCGAAATCGCATTTCTTAACACAAGAAACCTGAACTCAACTGGTGCCAGAACCTTCTGTTGGCAATGAGGATGGGGTCGGGGTTCCTGCTGTTCCTGGAGTTGGGCTAGTTTGGTACTCTGAGACTTCCAGGGGGAGCAGTCCTGGCAGGCCTGAACTTCACTGTGTGGAATGCTGGAGAGTTACTGACAGTGTTTGGTGGCTGGGCAGCAGGGGGAAAAGCCTTGGGCCTACGTGATAGTTAGCAGGGCGGGTGATGTCCCCTACAGGTGCCTCTGGAGGCGTGGGCTGAGAATGAGCAGGAACAGTTGCTGCTGTTAGAACCCCAGGAGTTTCTTCAGAGTGCTCTGCAGCTGACCCAGGTACTTGGGGAAAGACCTATCATTTGTCTTGTATGGCTGATTCCCCAGTCTGGGATGGGCTGGAGCTACCATAGAGGTATCGAGGGTAATATGAGGAAATCTGCTGAGTGCTTTAGACACAAGAGCATTGAAGGTCGTCCTTTGGGAGAACTGAGAATGGTGATCTGGGCTGCAAACTGGCCTGGGGGTGGAGGAGGAACCTAGAATTCTGGCAGGTAGTGTCCATATGAGCTGGCTATGGGATCTGCCTACAATGGCTGGTAATCCCCCACTTGGCTGCCCATGTTCCCTGGACTCAAGGGAAACAATGCCTGATATTTGCCTGGAGCACGATTCTGCTAAACTCTGTGGGTGCTGGTGTCCAAGAGCCAACATTTGTCAAGCACCTGCTGGGTGGCCAGCCAATGCCCAGCCTGGGTGTTGAAGTGGACCAGAAGCAAGGGGGCTGGCTCACTTCTACACCAAAACTTGGAGTGTGCCTGTGTACTCCTAGGCCTTAAGGAAGCAGAGCCAATCCCCAGAGAACAGGATAGGACCTATGAGCTTCACCCAGTTCCTCTTCCCTCTGGAAACCGGCCATACTGGTGGCTATGGGCCTGCTGCCATAGTGCTCCTGTGAACAGATATGTGGCTGTTCTTGCTTTCAGATCACAGGACCACCTTGCTCCATGCCCTGGCTTTCTCCCAACAGTCCCATCCGCCCCCACCTGGCTGTCATTGGACTGGATGCCTACCTATGGTACCACTCTCCCTAAAACCAGTAGGGTTGGCTTGAATAGGATTCCAGAAAAATGGGGATTGCTTCTCGGGGCTGCTGTGTCACAGCTGGCCCCACATGCCCTGGGTGGGCCCTGCACAGGCAGGAAACTTGGAAGCCCAAAGGCCCCCTCTGTTCAGGTCTCACCAACCCAGTTCTCAGAAGACATGGCAGCTAAAGAAGTCAAAGGAAGCCCATCCCAAGGTGGCCATCAGCTGGCCTGAGGTGGAGGAGGTGAGGGCTGCCACTGAATTGAGTTAGATGGCAGGCCTTGGTCTCTGCACTTAGGCTGCTGTCTTCGGCCTGTCAGAGCTGGGCTTGGTTCCCAGCACAATTGGGTTGGCATTCCTTAGAGGCCATCTAGCCCATACCCTCTCTCACGCTCCGCAGGCCCTGGTGCTGCTTCAGCTCCATGCAAACTTGGATGTGCTGCTGGTGGCCTCATGGCAGGAGCTGAGTCAGTATGTGTGTGCCTTCACCAAGGCCCTCTCCCAGCGCCCCTCCAAGTATGTACCCCTGCAGGGACTGTGGAGGTGGGACAGGGCTAGAGGGCTGCACAGATGAAGAGTTCTCAAGGCTTCTGTTTGGGTTTCCCTCTCATTTCAGGCAGTACCGGGACTCTCAGGCCTTTTCCTTCTGCACAGCAGGGCACTGGGCCTCAGGCCAGCAAGTGACCAAAGATGGCTCTGGGCTCCGAGGAGTGTGGTGGCGGCAAATCAGACAGTTCAACCGGGTCAGCTCAGCTGTGGCTGATTCAGTTGTCACTGCCTTCCCCTCCCCCCGCCTTCTGCAACAGGTGAGTCCCCCAAGTCTCCCCTCCCAGGACTAGGACCTAAGGCCCACCTGCTCACACCTGTGGCCACTCTAGGCTCTACTGGAATGCAGCACGGAGCAGGAACGCCTGAGTCTCCTAGCTGACCTCCCTGTGAAGGCCCACAGAGGCAGGCAGCCCCGCAGGGTGGGACCTGACATCTCACGCCGAATCTGTATCTTCTTGACCACCACCAACCCCGACGTCCTACTGGACCTGAGCTCCTGACCACACCTGTGATGTCCTTGGGCTGCCTCCTGCCCATCAGCAGAACAGGACAAGCCTGCCCAAGAGACTAAGTCGCTCTGAGAGGCAGGCAAGGTTTGGGCCCAGCCACCATACTTTTTTCAGTCTAGGGTAGACTATTGTTCTCTGGTCAAATGGAAGCATCATGGGAGATGAAGGGGTAAGGGAAGCTGGGGTGAAGAGAAGAATCTGGAAGGTAGTAGGCAGCAAGGGCTCTGGAGTGAGTGGGGCTTTAACGTGCCCTTGGTCTGGATACTGGTTGCAGGAAGCCTGGTAGCAGGGCTGAATTCCCAGTCCCATTGCTATCTGGAGAAGCTTAGGGTAGGTACACCCTCAGGAGGAAGTAGTAGACCCTCGGGAGAAGAGATCCAAGCTGCTGGACAGACAGACACAGTGGAAGGTAAACCACAGGCACAGGCAGCTCAGGCCTTATTGAGGACTCTTTTAATGTTATAGCCTATGGGAATGAGACAAAAACCCTTCACAGGGTACCCACTGACATCTTTGTAACGCGCAGGAGGTGACAACATGCAATTGCAAGTCAGGAAAACCCCAAGGCCCTCCCTATGGGNTGGGACAGCCCATCTCCTTTTCCCTGGGCTGTCAGTGTACCACTCTGAGTCAGCTAGTATCCCAGGCTTATAATCTAGGTCCAGAGGTGTTTGGGCTGCTGTTCCCAAGATACATGGCAACTCAGAGCACAAACAGGAGAGCTGCCTTCCCACCACCAACACATGCAGTAGAATGGCCTCCACACTCCGTGGCCAACAGAGAAGACTGTCCTGGCTTCAGGGAGATGGGGACAAGCCTAGACAGACCTCAGTTCTTCCCTCTCCTGCTGCACTGGAAGGGACAAAATAAGGTAGTTGCATTCCAGCTGGAGCAGTCAGCTTCTTCTGCAGCGCTTCCTCTGACAGGGCCTGGTCTCAGGGCTCTCGGCACCCGTTGTGGCTGTGCCAGAAGGGGGTACAGGGGACTTCCAGCGGTTGCAGTTCATACTCAGGACCCAGCCCAGCTTGTTATGCAGCACTTGCTTGAGTCCAGGTGGTAAGGGCAGGCCCTCAAGGGTATCCCCTGAGTTTGGCCGCAGCTGGCGCAGGCGATAACAGCACAGGTATTGCAGGGAGGTGGAGCTGGCACAGGAGCGGATGACTTTCATACTGCTCTTGGCAGCTGTGGAGCACACCATCGGGTAGAACCTTCTGTTTTGCAGCCGAGTGGCAGCTACTCCTGGAAGAAAGACTCAGCCTGAGTGCCATGTCTATCAAAGCCAGGAAGCTCCTCCCATAATGCACCATGGTGAACAGCTCATGCCACTCTGAACACAGAAGACAGACTCAGCTCTGCCCTGCTAACCCCAGCTGGGCTTCAGCCCTGTCCACCCTTAAGAGCCTCAGATCACAGACTGCCTGACCCCACCCTACAGGCTCCCAGCTCTGGTCTCCAGGGTCAGGTTGAGACCTGGTCAGGAAGGACTCTCACCTATGCACTTCCTGTTCTTGAAGAAGGTCAGTGTCCCATGCCAGGTGTCCAAGTGTACGCCAATAATAGAGCCCTGACCGAAGCGTGAAGAGAAGCTTGTCTTGTCACCTTTGTGATGGAGGAGGCCTGCGAGCGTGGAGGAGATGGGTAAGCCTGGGAGGTCTGTGGCACTGCTAGCCCCACCCACAACCCAGGCAACACCCACCAGTGTAGGAGAGGCCCCAGCTGTCTTCATCCCTGCCAAGCAGGCTGCAGAATGTGTGGTGGTACTTGTCCAGGTCTACATCTGATGTCCCAATGCCCACCATCTGCAAACAGTGGGGCTGAACTAGTTAGGTGCCTAGGGGTAGGGCCCATGGCAGCTACCCTCTTGCCTGGCCATTTACCATGTCAGTGCCATACACGGGAGAGGTCATCTTGATTTCCCAGAAATGTTGGCCATCCCCTAGCTCCTTAGTGCCCCGAATGGCTGCAGTGCCACAGCTATACTCCATGTGAAAGCTGACCTTGCGGTTATCACAGCTCAGCAAGGTGGCGGAGGACTTGTTCAGGTCATCCCAGACCCAATCAAAATCTGTAAGACAGAGGCCAACCAGGCAAGGCTGGAGCAAAGCAGTTCCTTAATGGTCCCAGAGAACCTCTCCAGCCCTCCACACAGGCTCTGGTGCCAACACTTACCCTCATCCTCCTCACCACAACGGCAGTCCTTGCCACGGTGTGTTGTGTGGAGACTGTTGCAGAAGGTAGCCTCATTCTGGCTCTCACAGTCACAAAAGGACTCTCCTGTCACAGGCACAGCACTGGGGATGGATGGTGGCAGGGAAGAGTACTCAGGGTCAGAGTCTGAGTCGCTGTGCTGGGAGGGAAGGGGTAGATTGTTCTATTTATGGCAGTTTTCCCATGGCCAGGCTACCTGACTCCTTCTCATATCCACCAGAGAAGAATCCAGACACCTCCTGGGTTTCTCCAGTGTACAGCATCAGCAACCTCAGTGCTAAAACTGGACTTCTATGCCTGCAACAGTACAGTGAAATGAGGAGGTGGCCCTAGCGGGGGGAGATAGCTTCTCACTTGGCTCCTTAATGGAGCTCTGAAACTCAATATACAGCCCTCAGTCCCATTTCTGCACGGCCAGAAGCCCTGACTGCCACAGCCCACATGAGATGGGGTCCTCCAGCACCCACCTCCTGCCTTCTCCAGGTAGCACAAGGTCTCCTAAACCACGGGGCTGGTATTGTCAGCAAGGTCTAGCATCCGGCTCCTCATACCCTAAGACCTAAGCCTTAGGATGTGTGCTCCCAGCCCATGCCAGGTCACTGAAGGCAAGAGGAGCATACTTAATGAATCCTAATAGGCTAATGGAGCTGCTTCCAGTCCCAGCTGCAGGAAACTCCTCCTAAGGTGCAGTCTTTGTGGCTGGAGCTCAGTCCTTGGAGCCTGGTGGAGGTGTAGACAAAGCTGGGCTGGTCAACTTCCAGCTACTGACACTATTGCTATTCAACTTCTCTGTAAGCCCTTGGATCCCTGTTTTGGTGCTAGGCTAGCTTGGCTTGGCAGTCCTGAAGTTTTGGCTTCTGCCTCCTTGAGCTGTCTGGCCCTGCCATGCCCCACAGTCCATGATCCATCTATAACCTGAGCAGACCACCACCTTACCACCTTATTTGTTGTACCATCTACCCTGGAGTTACATGGCCACATAGCCAGCCCTCTCATGGGCTCCAGGTGATCACTGTATTCTCTAGATGGGAGCATTGAGCCACCAAGAGCTTAGACCACAGCTTTCACCCCCATAGTCTTCCCCCAATATTCAGGTTCTCCACTGTCCTGCTCTCTGCTTCTTTTGCAATATCACCAGCTCCTTGGGGAATGCCCCAAATCACACACCAGGTCCCAAGAACCATCATGGCTGTACAGTACCATGAGCAGGTGAGGAAGTGGCCAGCAACAGACAGCTGAGGGTAAACGGGAAACTGACCTCCAACTCCAGGCCTTGTGTGCTGGAATAGGGGAGTAGTAACTCTACAAGGAGCCAGACTCAGGATGTTTAGTCAGCCAAGGTGAACTTAGGACCCTCAGAAGCCAACCAGAACAGCTATCCTGCCTGAAGGAAAGGCTTATGCCCCAGATAGAGTAGACCTTGTATCCACTGGCAAAGATGGGATCCTGTAAAGCCAAGGCAAATCGACTAAATCAGGAGTCAGGNTATAAGGTCAATCTACCTAGGACAGGAGGGAGGGAGGATGCTGTTCAACCCAACAAAGGGACCAGGGACAACAAGAACTAACTGCCGTCTGACAAATGGCACTGCAAACTCATTACATGACAGGCATGTGTGTGTCACTCATTACATGACAGGCATGTGTGTGTCACTGCTTCCATCCCTCAGTGATGACTGTGAGGTAGGAACAGGCATATAGGCTGTTTCAGAGTACACTGTCATTGGGTGTAGCTGAAAATTTGGGCTGACCTCTCAAACTCAGAAGCCTCCAAGAAGGGCAGGGACACTGCTGACCAAGTCAGTAAATCTATAGCTTCCAAGTTTTCCTCACAACCTGGTGATCCATGGGCTTCTAGAAGGGATTCTGTTGCAGGGAGCTATGAAATCAGAGTAGAGACAATACAGGGCAGAGCCAGAATACCAGTCCAGTATAGCAAAATAAATCAAGAGCCACCCCCAAGAGCCTAGTCAGATGCCTCAAGCTGGTATCTACCCTGTGCCCTGCATTCCTGGGCCTTCCTGGGCCCAGAGTCTGCAACGAAGCAGGTCTTGGAAATTTGAACTTACAGATTAAAAAAAAAAAAAGTGTTTGTTGATATCCTGAGGTTACCACATAGCAGAAGGAGAGAACTAAGTCCTGCAAGTTGTCCCGACTTCCACATCCTCATCATAGCACATATTTGCCCACACACAATAAATAAACTGCCTCAAGTCCAAGGCCAGACTGTGTTACAGTGTGAGACTATTTTTAAAAATAAAAAAGAAGCTGGGCACACATGGTGGCACACGCCTTTGATCCCAGCACTTGGGAAGCAGAGGCAGGCAGATCTCTGAATTCAAGGCTAGCTTGGTCTAGTTCCAGGATAGCCAGGGCTACACAGAGACCCTGACTCAAAAAGGGAAAAAAGATCACAGATCCTTTTATACACAACATATGAAGTATTTATGCACATGAATATAAACTGAATTATCTGTGTAGCAAAAGAAACATCCAGGGTCATCAAAATGGTTCAGCACGTGTATGCTTGCTACTGCACATCAAGGACAACCTTAAGTTTAATCCCCAGATCCCAAATAAAGGTGGAAGGAGAGAANAAACTCCACAAAGGAAAAAAAAAGTCTCCTGACATCTACCCATTAACTAATACACAATAATAAACAAAAATATCCAGAAGATGGGTACCAAGTTGGCAACAGCAGCTCTTCTGGAAATTGGCAGGGCTGATGAACAGGCGTCTGTGGTACACTGACCAGCACTGTCCCAGACAGACTTACATTCCCTGAGCAAGGATCCCTGTCAGTCTTAAGTCTGTCACCCTCAGGCTACATGTTCTTTACCAGCCAAAGAGGCCTCCTTCTAAGCATGATATACCAGGAGACAGTCCAGTCACCGGCCTCAGCGTCTTTTTCACTCCCTATCCATACACTGGTCATCACCATCTTGCCACTGGGACCTACCTGCCCATCAGAGTCATAGCCCCAGTTAGTGGTGTCTGCCAAAGTCACGGCTCGGGCATCTGTGTCTCGGCGGGCTGCACTCAGAACAAAGTGCCATGCCCTGCTACTCCGTGGACGCCGGGCCATAGTGGAGAGGACCTGGCAGGGGGAGGAGAAACATAATTGTAAGCCTTAAAGACACGTAATGTGTCAGAATACCCAAACAAGGCCCATACCCACACCCCACAACTCTGCCCCCTGGCATTTCTGGGCCACCTGGCAGGCTAGGCCATAGACCCACCAAAAGATGGGGACTCTGGGGCCCTGGACACTGAGCCTGGGCTCCAAGAACTCCCACAAGCTCATACCTGGCTCCAGTATCTGAGCACCTCAATCAAGCCCAGGGCGATGATGTGAAACGCAACCCAGACACCCATGACTCTGGACGTGCCCCAGCCCATCTCTGCATTCCGTTCAGGAGCTACTGCCCCCTCAGGCATATGACACTTAAACTTGCTCCTCCCCCGCTGTCCACTTTGGCAAATGGCATTCCCAGCATCCAGTTCCTCATGCCAGAAACACAGCTGTCATGTACCTCTGGCACCCCTTCTTCCAACACACCTGAAGTGGTTCCCCCTTGTCGCTGTAGACCCACTGCTTCCTGCACCACACAACTCCCTCTCACCCATCCCGCTCCACACACTAGAAATCCAGTTCAGTCTTTGGTAACAACCTTAAACTCTACTCGGGCCTTGACGTCGTTCTTGGGACAAAATGCAAGGCTCTGGGAGGGCTAGATCTCCTCTCCCGAGTGAACTGTCGGGGTCTAATAGTCGGCTCTGTCCTAGTTGCCTCCTGTCCCCTACAGACCCACTGCACTACCCTACCTCGCCCCGGCCACCCACAAAGGGGCCGAGCGCGGCCGCGCCCAGCACTCCGGAGCAGTTGGGCGGCTGAGCGCCGTACAGGAACACACAGTAGGAACCCAATGAATGAACCGGAGACGTCCTGGGACGCGGCCACGCTCGACCTCCGCGGGGTCAGAGGTTGCTTCCCTCGCCAGAGGCTCGCGGATCTGGCTACGGCGATGTTGCTGGCGCCTGGCTCCGAGGTCCCCGCCCAGAAACGCGAGCGCCACCGCCGGGGAACAAAGGGTGGCCGGTTTGACCGCCTGCAAGGTCAGCGCGCCGCCCGCCGGGCCTGGCCGGGCCGGCGCGGCTCACCTGGGGCCAACGCGCTCCGCGGGCGCTGACCCACTTTCCGTTCCGGCCGCGACGCAAACAATCCCCGCCCCCGCGCTGCATTGGCCCGGCAGCTGAAGGCGGGCTCTCCCGCGGCTTCGCGCGGGGGCGGGTCTCGCGCGACAGGACTGCTGTCGAGAGGCTTGTGCGACCTGTCAATCCTGAACCAAAGTTCCTACTGGTCCTCGCTAGAGCTGTCAGAAAGCTTCTCGCATCACCATTGGACAAGCATGCGGAAGTATGTCTGTGTCCGTGGCGTCATCATCAGTTGCCAGGATCGGGACCTCTTTAGTGACCTGATTGGCTGAAGAGTGAGTGACCAGGCCTCTCAAAATGAGTCAGGAGCGGACTCTGGTTGTCATTGGTTCAAAGGCTCGGAGAGGGGAAGCGGAAGGGAGCCGCGAAGAGCAGCTGGTGGCGGGATGGAGGCGGTAGCCGGTGAGCGTGCGGGTTGGCCAAGCGTGAGGGGTCGGGAAAGTCTGAAGGCGGACCGAGTGCAGCGGCGTACCGGTGGCCTGCACACAGAGAAGCCTCAGACGCCAATGCCTGCCATGTCCCCTTGTTTACTGAGCCAGCCGGGTGACGCGGATGCACATGTGGGCGGTTAGGGCTGCGCTAGGTCCTCAGCCTTAGTCCTCCCAGAGAGCTGGAAGCCCTCTGCAAATTCTAATGTGCACAGGTGCCGCTTAGCCGTGATAAACTGTCCTGTTAGTTTCCTCTGTGTNTGTTGTAATTAGCTGGCAGTTTGAGGATTTGTCCTCAAGTGAGCATTCGTACACGGTGTCGTGTGTGCACGTGCCTTCAGTTGCTCCACTTCACACAGAAGTGAGACTGGGACACAGATCTGGGACTTCTAGAAAACCTTCTACCTGGGTGCCTTTGTCTTTGTCGCTCTCCCGGACACCCCAACCCCTGTTTCTCACCAGAGCCCGGGAACCTGGCCGACGTGCGAAACATCATCCTTGTCCTCTCTGGAAAGGGGGGCGTTGGGAAAAGTACCATCTCCACGGAGTTGGCCCTGGCGCTGCGCCACCAGGGCAAGAAGGTGAGGCCCCGACCAGGGTTGATACCTGCTGCACTTATTGTCTCTAGCTCCCAGCAAGCCTAGGAGGCTTCTCTCCACCCCTCAGCATCCGCCCTCTTTCAGGTGGGGATCCTAGATGTAGACCTATGCGGTCCCAGCATCCCACACATGCTCCGTGCACAAGGTAAGGCAGTGCACCAGTGTGACCATGGCTGGGTGCCTGTCTTTGTGGATCAGGAGCAGAGCATCTCCCTCATGTCTGTGGGCTTCCTGCTGGAAAACCCTGACGAGGCTGTGGTGTGGAGAGGTCCCAAGAAACATGGTAAGAACTTGGTGACGGGGAGTCCCCCAGCTGACTCTTCAGTACCTCTTCATTGCGACTACTTTCCTTCTTTATCATGGCTGCTGCCTTTGGGTAAAGTCAGAATCCAGCCCTGGCCTCTTGGTCTTGGAGACTTTGTCCCATTGGAGTGCTTCCACTGCTCATGCATGCCCAGCCAGCAGAATATACACACCCCTGTGTCCCCGAGAAGCCTCTCACAGCCTCTATGACAAGCACATCAGCCTCTAGATGGAGAGAATGACATGAGACCAAGATCAAGGGAGAAGCTGTGTTTGGCATTTGCTATGAAACCATCAGCCACTCCGAGTTCATCTCTCAGTAAGGGAGGTCTTCTGAGAGCCTTGCCCTCATTCCACACACACAGGTGTACAGTGGACCAAGTGCTTAGCTTCAAGGAGGTAACATTAAACCATCCTGGCTGCAGTGAGAGGCTGCCTGGGGGGACTAGCACACTTAGAGTGAATGGCTTGTTGCTCCTGGATGTGCCAGCAAGGTGCTACTTCATGCCAGGCCATTTTCTCTGGGCTTGAGGGCACAGAGGCCCTTGGGAGACTCAAGGTTCCATCCTCACCTGGGGCCTTCATGAAAGTCAGCTCCAGTCCTGTAGGGTGGAGTGTGTGGAGACAGCTCAGTGCTAGCAGGTGGGTACAACTGCTGGAAAGAAGGAGTACTTGTGGGGGCGTGGAGCTCTGCCTCCCCAGTTACCTCGAAGACCAAGGACTCTTGCTGCCTTGTGTGGCAGGTGTTCCCATTGTTCCCTGGGAGCTGCCCAGTAGCAACTGGTAGATCCTAGGGCTGGACAAGGTGGGCCTCCCCTTGCCCTTTCTCAGGCCACTGCTGGTCTCTGGGTCTCTGCAGCACTGATAAAGCAGTTTGTGTCTGATGTGGCCTGGGGGGAGCTGGACTATCTGGTTGTGGACACGCCACCAGGGACTTCTGATGAGCACATGGCCACTGTGGAAGCCTTGCGCCCCTATGGGCCCCTGGGGGCCCTCGTGGTCACCACACCACAGGTACCACTGGCATTTCCTCCAACCTCACCTGGGGTGTGTGTGTGTCATCTGTCTGTGTATCTTTGTTCTGATTGGGCTGGTCTGTGGTGGGCCATGTTCCCTGCTGATTACTTGGTTCTGGCTGACTTGTGACTGACTGGCCCCCTCACTTTGATCTACAGGCAGTGTCTGTTGGGGATGTGAGGCGGGAGCTGACTTTCTGTAGGAAGACTGGCCTACAGGTCATAGGGCTCATCGAGAACATGAGCGGCTTCGCCTGCCCNCACTGCGCTGTAAGTCTTGGACGATGGGTGGGCTATTTCAGGGTCTGAGGGAGTACAAGACAGGGCAAGCAGTCAGGGACTTTGAGTAAGTAGGTCCCCTGTCCATCAGTTCAGGTAAGTGACTTCCTGGCTAGAGAGGACACTGTTACTACCTGGGCATTCTCCTGGGACCAACTGGGTCTCACCCTGGCCGTGAGTCTGCAAACTGGATCCTCACGGCTCTTGTTTCCTAGGAGTGCACCAATGTCTTCTCCAAGGGCGGTGGGGAGGAGCTAGCCCAGCTGGCCGGAGTCCCCTTTTTAGGTAAGTGTCAAGAGCAAGCCAGCTGGGGCCCCAAATTCCACCTACCAGGCTTCTGAGTGAGTCTGACTGAAGTGTTGGGTCTCGCTTCAGTATGTGTCCAATTTGAGGTTTATGTGGGCTGCCCACCACCCAGCTGTATTCTGGGAATGCATGTGTCAGGGATACCAGGCTCCTGCCACTTGTCCCACATTGTTTAAGTGGGAGGTCACGGGGGGCAGCAGCTTGAGCTTCTGGCAGGTGAGTGGTGTGTTGACACTCTCACCGGCTGCCGTCTTTTGTTAGGCCTCCTCTTATTTTTATTTCTTCATTGGGGAGGGGGTTGTGGGTGTGCATATGCCACAGTGTATATGGGGAGGTCAGATAACAGCTTGTGGGGGTCAGTTCTCTCCTTCCACCCTGTGAATTCTGGATATTGAACTCAGGTTGTCAGGCTTGGCAGCAAGCACCTTTACCCACTGAACCATCTTGTCAGACCTTCCCTGGCTTTTGTTGCAGGCTCTGTTCCCCTAGATCCCCAGCTTACCAGGAGCCTGGAAGAGGGCCGTGACTTCATCCAGGAGTTTCCCAAGAGTGCTGCATACTCCGCACTCAGTTCCATTGCCCAGAAAGTTCTGCACAGGATGCCTGCTCTGCTCTCCTGACAGATGGTCTCATAGCCTCCTCCCGGCACTGTGTGCTCTGTTCACAGACTACAGGAACTCTGGGAGTGGAGGTCCTCAGGACTGTCTTGAGACATGCAATTGCTGGCCTGAGCAATGGCTGGTCTATGTGGTTATCTCCATGCAGAGATCTTCCTGCAGGCCCCAGTGACTTTTCCCAGTAGTGTTTGGATAGAGTTGACTTACCATCAACAGCTTCACCAGACTCATTTGTAGCTGAAGGGATGGCTTGGGTCCTAGTTTCTTGAGATAGTCACAGCCTTAACCTCCAGCCTATGGGCTTTGTCCAGCCCTAGTCCCTTCTGCCCCAGATCCACAGGCTGCTCAGACAGTCACACCATACACGAGTTGGCCAATACTTTCTCATCCTGACTGACCCTGAGTGCCTATAAGGGCTGTGCTGTGGAGCCTTCTGTGATACACTATGTGGTTTGCATCTGGTAACTTACAGGAATCTGCCATTAAACGTATCACCCCACCTTGTGAAGAGCCCAGTGTCCAGACCCTTCTATCCTCAATGAGATGGCTTTGCTACACTCTAAGGCTGGAAGAAGCAGTACTAGTNAAGATAGAAAGGGGCCTGAAGACGTGGTGAGGATGTCTGTCTTGTTTGGGGGCATGGGTGTGGGCATGTTGTGTTTTCAGAAACCTCTGGGGTCTGCTAGGCACATTACTGAAGGCCTGGGGCAGCTGCAAGCCATAGGATGAGAGTTCAAGTGTGAGCTAAGGCACAGAGGCCCTCTCCTCCTCCTGGAAAGGTCAGGAAGGAAAGCTCTGGAAAGCAATGGTGATCTGTTATGTCTTCCTAGGGCAAAGCTGAGGTTTCCAGGGCAGCCTGGGGGTCTGGGGAGCCTTGCAGGGGCTGGTTCCTGCAATCCTCATCTCCCACCTGTGCCCACCCCACATCACTGTTAGTGCTCAACAACGGGCAGTGTGGTGACCCCCACACCTGTGCTCTCACTACCTGGGGTCTGGACAGCTGTGAGAATCCCACCTGGTCCCAGCGTAGTGCCCTGAGGGATGCAATGCCAGGATTTGGGAATTTTAAGTGCCCACAGTTCCTTGGGTCCAAGAGGACATGGACACAGCGGGGCAGATGAAGTGGGACACATGTTCCCAACACCAGCAAGGCACAGACTGGGCTCAGACAGAGCTAGGACAGGATAGATGGGGTAGGGACAAAGAACAGGGGGACCAGCCGGGCGGTGGTGGCGCACGCCTTTAATCCCAGCACTCGGGAGGCAGAGGCAGGTGGATCTCTGTAAGTTCAAGGCCAGCCTGGGCTACTGAGTGAGTTCCA